>JAIUZE010015532.1:0-38670 GCA_022085475.1 Heliosperma pusillum
ATGTGTTGTGTTTGTGAATGAAAAATAGGTTAAATGGTAGTATGATATGTATAAGGAAAAAGTCAACAAAAGTCAAAGTCGCCTTAAGACGGGATTCTCATGGAATCTCACGGAAATTCCAAATACGAACTCGGAAATTCTAAATTCGACTCGGAAAATTAAATTTACTAGTAAAACTAAATTTTATTGAAAAGTATCCGTAAAATATTTTCACTATAAAAATAGGGTACATTTACGGGTGTTACAATTTTAGACTTGGTGGAATGTTAGTGTTGATTAGAATGAATTTGGAATTCGAGAAAAATTGGGTAGACTTAAGTTCTCCCCTAGTGGTGAGAGTTGGTATCCTTGAGGAAAGTGTGGTAAGGTATGTTTAATGATTTTAACGTATAAATGCTTTCCATGACTTGTTTGTAAATAGTTCATGATATTCGATGGTGTAAGGTTGAATGAGTTGGCTATGACTTCTTAACTCATTAGTAATTTAGTCTTTTGGACTTAGGAGTTTAGTATTGTTTTGAAGACCATGCTTATGATATGTCTAATTGGTGTAAATAAGAAGTTTTGAATGATATCTTGAGGTGCGAAATACTTTTGAGGTTAAGTGACGTCTTGTGGTTTCCTATTGTGTGTTTGTGAGTATAGGCTTGGTGGAAAAGCATTTGGCTATAGTTCTTGGATTTAAAGATATGATCTTATCTTATGGTATCGGAGACTCGTTTGAAGTAGTAAGGTTTCGTTGTAAGTTGAACCATATTACTTGAGGATTATAGATATGAGCGAGATTCGATGATGTGAGCTATGATGGAAATACCTTGGGACGTTAATGATGATGTTTGACTTGAGGTTGTACTTTGTTAATAATGAACCCGTGGGCTATATGAGTCGAAAATGACCGAGTATAAGGGAGTATTTGTTAGTCCTTCAGTTAAAGAAACCTTTGAGGTTGTGTTGAATATTTGAGCTAAACGAATGTTACTATGCTTGAGTTGCAATTCCGCATTTGGGAATCCGTGTGATATGAAAGGATGGATGAATTGGGTTGTGGTCGATTTGTCGAATTTAGGCGTACCTTACTTTGATGATTTGTGGTACCATGGTCCCTTGTTTGACCTTTATTATCGAGATGACTTGCTTTGCTATCACCCTAAGTTTGAAACGAGAAATTTTGTGCATTAAACCTTAAACCTTTACTCGTGCTATTGTCCCTTTTCTTTTCCATTCTTGAATGTTTTTGTCAAGATTGATCTTTAAGAAATCGCATGCTCGTATCTTCTTTCTTACTCGAATATCTTCATAACTCTACTATCTGCTTTGTCTCTTCCTTGACCTCGTTATGTTCAGCGCCCCACTCTTGTAATCTCGTGCCTTATTTATTCATGTGTTCTCCTTGAGATTCCTTATCGTTTTCTATCTTGTTGCTCCTTCATCTTTTCTCTAGTGGATTGGATATTCCGTTTGTAAGGCTCAGAGAATAAGCGTGATGTAATTTGGGATTCTTTAGTTAGAATATGTGTCCTTGAATTGAGTAAATTTCATGTTGTATTTCATCATGGGAAATAGGACTTAAGGTCTAGGATGAATCCTAATAGTGATAATGTATCCTCTCTTAGTAGTTTTAGATTTGGAGCTTGGTATTGTAGTGCTATTTTGAGAATTGAGTTGATCATGATAATAGTTCGTTGTTGTTGGGTATTATAACGGTTGCTTGGTATGTCATTTGGGAATTGGATGTCTCTAATTGATGGATTCTAAAAGAGACTTTGCTTTAGGGTATTTAAGCCGGTACCCAAGGTTCGAGGAGTATTGTCGTAAATGAAAATCTATTCATATTGAGTTTTAGATGAACTAGATGATTTGAATGGTTGTCTGATTGCCAAGTAATTGGCCATTTGTGGTTTGGAAGTAGTAACTTTCCTTTATTCTTAAGAATTCATAGTTTGATATTGAGAAATGTTCGTTGCAAACTTTGGATAGTGAGTGCTCAGTTGTTATGGGTTATAAAGTTAGAATGCTGAACCCATTTATCTTGAGGATTAGTAACCACCATAGTTTGCTAATGTGACTATTATATTTGAGGCTTCGAGCTTAGTAATGATCGAATTAAGGATGTTATGGCATATTAAAGAGTCACTATAATCGATAATGGACACTACAACAAACTGACACTTGGGCCACGATTTATGCCACGAAAATTGATAATTCGTGGCTTAATTTTGCTTAGCCACGGGAAAAAATTCTTTCAATAATTTAGAAAAATTTTATGCCACGGGAAAAGCATTTCCGTGACAAAAAGTCATTTGCGCCACGAATTTCGCAACAACCGTGGCTAATAATTAACTTAGCCACGAACTATATCAGATTCGTGGCGAAAGTATATCTAGCCACACCTTGTTCCGTGACAAATATTTTTTTTAGCCACGACATACATCTTGTCCGTGACAATGCATTTGCTTAGTCACGAATTAAGAAACACCGTGGCTAAATCTCTCGAGATTTGAATTAAGTTATATTTATGTTAAGTAATACGTAAACCTTGTTATTTTAAAAAAAATATACAGATGCTAATGAAATTTAGACAAATATAGATAATACCAATGTAAATTTAGATATAAATTTTTTAAAATATTTGATTATTTAATACAAAGTTGGTATTCTTTTATTTTATCTAATAAGATTGAAAATTTTGTAAAATTATATACAAAATTTGGTATTGTTTTTTATTTTATTAGAAATAAGAATTTGTAATCGTTTTATTTCATAACAAAGATAATTTAAAAATCTATCTAAATAATAATTTATGTTTATGAAAATTGTGAATTTATGTCAATTTGTTTTATTAATTTTAATTTAAAATTTATAATCTTGAAAAATATTTATAAAAGGGTTTATCACGTTTAAAAGTATAGCATATCAAATTAAATAAGTTTGTTATTTATTATCTCTAATTTAGAAATCAAAACCTAATATATTATGAAACTATCTAATTCAAAAATTGATATATAACTTTATTTTTAATAATTTTATATAAAAAAAGGGATGAAATAAATTTTGGTTAATGTTTGAGACAAAATAAACGAAAGAGAAGTAGATAAAAAAAAATGATTAAATAGTATAAGTTCGCTAAAAATGAAAATAAAAAATAATTTTCAACAAATTAATAAATCAATGAAGAAAAGAAAAAAATATGTTGAAACTAAGCGATCACAGGGTACGTTGAAAATATGTTGAAAATAAGCGATCAATAATTAAAATCAGTTTTATAAATAATATAAATTTTTTGAATAAATAATTGATCAAGCATAATAAGAAATGAGTTTAGAAAATAGTAAGTTGGAAGTTACTTTCTTTTGTAATCTTTTTTTTTTCTAAAATTATACAATTATAATTTTTTAAAATTACTCGTGTAAAATACACTTTGATCAAAAATTGATTACAAATGCAATTCAGGTGACTTATTCTAACTGGTTTTGAACTTATTCGACATTTGTCTAAATAATCATATGTTTCAAAATTTAAATTGGTTAAGTGACAAACGAATTAAGTTGAATCAAAAACGGAGTAACATAAAATTTTGGAGTTGATCGAGAAGCAGTTCTTTTTTTATTAAAGTGTGCTTTAAAAGAGTTATTTTAGTAAATGTGTTCATAAGAAATATTTAAAGAAACTGAATTTTAAAAAAGAGTAATTTCTTATTTATGCTTTAAAAAAATGGAAAAAAAAAAGAAATTCTATTGTACAACAATTATTTTTATTTTTTGGCATAAAGTCACCACTTTTTGGTTAACAGTTGTGAAAATTATTTTTTTATTTTTTATTTTTAAAAAAGAATAATTTCTCACGTCTTTTTGCGTAGGAAAAAAAATGAAAAGATTGGGAAAAAAGAAAATAAAATTAGAATGTCGCTAAATTAAGGGAAAAGAGGATAACATGATTAAATTGACTTCTTGAGAAAATATTTTTGTTGATTTCGGCAAAAAAAAAACGTTTCAAAATCATTATCCGGGAACTTAACATCAAAAACTAAAGTGTTTTGGCCAAAATAATGTATTTTTTAACAAAAATATTTAAATCAAGTAACACTTTTATCTTCGATTGATGTTAATATAGTTTTTGAAAGACAACAATCATTTTAAAAGGATTCAAAGTTCTAATTAAATCAACAAATGTTAACTTTCATGTTTGCAAGGTCATCATAAAAACTTCACAGTTAAGCGTGCTCAGGTGAGATTAGTCATGAGATGGGTGACCTCCTGGAAGTTTCTCCGATTCGTACAATTGTATTATTGGTGACACGAAATGACGTTTGAATAAATTAACTTAACTAGCAAATCAAGTATACGGCCCAACATAATTCAATATGTGAAAAATATTTGGTTGTGAAAAAAATAATAATATTTTTCATTATATTTATTTATTTTATATATATCTCGTTAGCCACGGGAATTATTTTTAGCCACGAGAATAAATTTTTAGCCACGGGAGTTATTAGCCACGGGAGAAGTCGTGGCTATATATTGAAATTTAGCCACGATATTGTTTTTCCCGTGGCTATCAGTTAACCACGGCCACTTGGGCCACGAAAGGTATTCCCGTGGCAATAGGCTTTAGCCACGGAAATTTAGCACTTGCGCCACGAATTTTATCGTGGCCCAAGTTCTAAATTGTTGTAGTGGGATTCTGGATCTTCCCTTGTCGCGAGACCTGTGATGAGGCTAGTTAGATCTTAGAAAATTATGTTTGTTGCTTGATTTGGGATTGTTGTAAATAATGTTTATAGATTTTAGCGATTCAGAATGGTTAAGGTGTAATTGAGGTAAGTTGCACCCTCTTGAGGACTAGTTTATTAGTAGAGTTAGTGATGTCGAATTCTTGTAGATCTTCCTACCGACTTCATCGTGATTTTCCTATACCTAAGAGTTTGATTTGTTTCGTTTTTGCGTATTTGTATATATTTTGTTACCCTGAATGGTGTGTGAGAAGTGCGAGTCGCTCTATGTACGTGTAATGTCATGTTATTTTGAGTTTATCTTTGGGAAAACCTTCAAATTTTCATATTGTATTTCTAATTTAACTTTTCAAAGAAGTCTAAAGATGGATTTTGTATCCTCTTTTTGGAGAAAATGGATTTCTTTTGCTTTTATATTTGGATTTTGCGTTTAGTTGGATGTTGGACTTATTATTGGAGACGTCTGGTGACTAGTCCAGCACTTACTAACGCTTGTTTGATTTTCGATTTCACTATTTCGACATTGATTTGATCTGGATGATTAGAGTTCTCGTTCGCGACGGGCACTCTTGTGATTCGTAAATAAAGTTTCGCACTTATGGAAAATCTCCTTAAACCGTTTTCGAGAAGAACCTCGTTTCATAAATATTTCCCTTATAAAAGTTTTCGTATTAATTTTGAAAAACCGATTCTTGTCCCTGATACTTTTGTTTTCTACTCTCAAGTTTCGAGGACGAAACTTTTTAAAAGGTGGGGTGATTGTAACACCCGCAAATGTACCCTATTTTTATAGTAAAAATATTATACGGATACTTTTCAGCGAAATTTAGTTTTAGTCGTAAATTAAATTTTTCGTGTCTAATTTAGAATTTCCGAGTTCGTATTTGGACTTTACGCGAGATTCCGAGTAAGTTACGTCTTAAGACGTTTTTGGGCTTTTCTCATGTTTTTCCACTTACTCCTTCATATACTCCCTTAAACCCTAACTCCCTCATTCAATCTTCTTCTTCTTCCTCACCAAGTAAACACCAAAACCTAGCCTCCATATTTGATCCATCTTAGAATCGTCACTACTCATTCATTTCTCGCTCAAATTCACGTAAGTTCGTCTTATTCTTTCCCTCTCATCTTCCTCTATCAGTATTGGTAATAAAATTACCGTCTTTCTCGCTTTTCAATTTATCCGTCTTTCTCAAAGGTGAATTATATTCATCTTTTATTGTCTAATTGTAGGTGGTGACCTCCAAGACCCCGACAAAGACTACTTCTTGATAGAAGAGGATATCGACACAGAGTGAAGACGCGTAAAGGTAACGGTGAAGGGTTACTCGATATCATTTACGTGTTTTATGTGTTTTCTATGTTAGAAATCGTATTTAGAATATGATTAGAAATCTTAGGAATTGTGTTGTTGATGTTGGTTGTTGTTAGTTGATAATTGATATGAGAATTTACGATTGCTGATGATAGATGATAATTGTGTTATGCCTTAGTGAAATTGTGAAATTCGTGTGATCCGTGCCTGCAAGACCAGGACGGTGGCAGCGTTCCCTGGACGGTGGCAGCGTCGTAGGACGCTGGCAACGTTTCCCGCTGCCAGTTTTTCCCAAACTCGACTGCAGTATTCCTCCACTGAGCCCTTTTCGTAAAATGATCGTATCTCCTTCGTTACTTGCTTGTTTTGGGCTTGTGACCTACCGTTGGAACCGTAAGAGAATAAGCTAACACCTCGATATGAAATTTTTTTATTTAGATGTCTAGAACTCTAGTTATGACCGTTTGAAGTGGACCCTTGTTTTAGTTGGTTTCCAAACATGTTGTTTGGGAGAGGGGATCTATGTTTCTTATTTATTATGCTTCATAAACTTGTTCTAATGCTTATGTATCATGTACTGATTCATTTTTATCATAGTTAAATTTATATAATTCCCTATTCTCATGTTTTGTGACGGTATTTGGTATGTCCCACTTGAGTCGGTTTTTACACATGTTACGGTTTGAGCATTAATTTCCTTTGTGCTTTGTACTCTTATTTCCTTGGCTACCTCCACGTTCGTAAGGCTGGAATGTCGGAATGGGGAGTGTATCCTTACTGCTTAATTGCATGTGTTAGTGGGCATATGACGACGTTGTTGGGAGGCGAACGCTTTGCGTTGATCGACCCAGCCGTCAAATGTTGTATACTTGCGAGGTGGTGTCATTTGCATGTAGCGTACCGCTTGTTGTGAGGCTTTTGCTCTTTTCCGCCTTTTTCGTGAATGTCGACCGACCGAATTTGGGGTACTCGGCGTCCATGATTGACCGAGTCTTGGATGCGAAATGTTTATGGCATGTCGAATCGGAAAACGTTATTCCGAGATTCTGCCCATGTTTAGACTAGGACCGTATTATTATCGTCGTCCTACCGGAGGAAATTAGTCTACATATACGAAATGTAATCGTGTATGCGTTCAGGAAAATGTTTATCCCGTGGTTGCCTTTTAATCATACTTGCCATGTACACGGTGCTAGTGCGTGTCATTTACCGTGAGAGAGGTCGTCAATGTATTTGTGTGTTTGGATAGATGATTATATGATGAATTATTCGTGATCGTTGGATGACTTGGCATGGTTTGTTTGTCGAGTCTTAATCATATCAAACTTATGCCGCTAACGGTGAGATGCAAGCCCTAGTGAGTGTATATAGTTGCCTAAGAGTGTCTTCCCTGAGTCTATCTATAATATGATGGTTACGGCTTTGTATTTCATGTATCGATATTCTTATATATTGAATTGCCTATTTATCCTTCTCGTATTTCACATGTATATCTATATATGCATGCTTCTACTTTTGTATTTCCGTTTATGTACGTTTAATGTGATATGGCTGGGAGAACCCGGAGTTACTCCCCACTGATTGTGGCGTTCATTTTTTTCATGGATGAACAGGTTGCTTGATTGGATGGCTTTTTGCTTGTGGTATTTTGGGTTCGGGTGTGAGCTAGCGGGCGTTGGCCTGGATGAATCACCTCTAGACGTTGTTTAGCTAGTTTTCTAATCACTTTGATATTGGATAACATTTTGAGAGTCTACGTCTCTTGTAGTATTTTATATTTTGGTTTGTAATTATTGGCATTCCTCGTACCTTTCTATTTGCATGTAAAAAGTTTTAAAAACATCGAATTTTCCGCTATATAAATCACATGCTTGTTATGTTTTATTTCCGCATTCACGAGGGTTGTCACACTATTAATTTTTTATGTGCGTTTTGATGACATATGGATGAGAGAACCCCGAGTTACTCCCCACTGACTGTGGCATTCATGTTTTATATGAATGAACAGGTACGAGTCGGTGATACATGGGGTGAGACTTGTGTGAGCTAGCGAGCGTTGTTTCACGATGATTACCTTATGCCGTTTATTGTATATATTTTGGGACTGTTGTTCCCCTAGTAGTTGTTGGTTGACCCCTTTCCACATTACTACTTTCTTTATCCGCGTTGTACTTTCTTTTATGACGATCATTGCGAAACATGTTTCAAATGTTTTAAAAATTCTCTAATTTCTACTACATTTTACTTGTTTACTTTATTCCTTTTGCGAGGGTTGTCGTTGTTGGTATCAAAGACTTTGACGTTCCCGACGCACAGATGTGAACCCTAAACTTAAATTATAACTTGACCTCCAAATAATGAATGAGAGATGGGTAGAATACTAAGGACTTTGAATTATAGTCTTTATGATTGTGTTAAGTGTTAAGAACTAACCTCGTTTTGTAAATGTGCCTTAAGAAGATGGTTAGACCTTGACTTGTGGAAAATGTCATATTGGAGGCTCTCACTCAATTTCTTAGGAACCAAGAAGATGCGGCCAATACTAATGCCAAACATCCCCCTCCTCCTCGAGATGACCATCACCAAGGAGGTTATGCTTAGGTGGCTAGCCAAATCGCTAGAAGCAAGACTAAGCCCTATGGTGGAGAACCGGATCCTACCGAACTTTCAGAATGGTTGCGTGAGATGGAGAAGCAATTTGACTTGTACCAAGTGCAAGAAGTGGACAAGGTGAGGATCGCTAAGCATTTCCTTGTAAGGGTGTTCGACAATTGGTGGTTAATCACCAGTCCCACGGCCATGCAAGAAGCCAATTATGGTTGGGAACGCTTCAAGGTGCTAGTTGAGGATCGTTTCTATCCTAAGGATTTTAAGCAACAAAGACTCAAGGAGTTCATTGAATTCAAGCAAGGCGAGTTGACGGTCCAAGAGTTCACTACTCAATTCAACAAGTTAGCTCATTTCGCTCCTAGGCTTACCAAAGATGATGAAGATCATGCTTTTTATTACCGCAACAAGCTAAGTGCCTTACTAAAAAGTAAGGTGAGGAAAATCTCTACATCATTTGGTGAGCTCTATGATTATGCCCGATCTATGGGCAGAGAATTCAATGAAATCTATCAAATAATTGTCCAAAATCAAGAATCCTTCATCTTCTTTCACTTCTAGACGCAATTTCTATGGCAAGAGGCCATTCACTCCTTCATCCTCTACCTCTTTTGCTAATAAGAGGAGGTTCATTCCCTAAATGCAAGCTCCTTCTAATTCTAATGCTCAAGCTCTTGCTCAAGTGATTCCTCGAGCCAATTTCCCGATCAATGTTCAAGCTCAAGGCCGCCTATGCAACTATTGTAAGAAGCCTTATCACCCAGGAGTTGCTTGCCACAACCGACCTTTGAGTTGCTACTATTGCAGGAAGCCCGGTCACCGCTTTAGTGATTGCCACGACCGGAAGTTACCTACTCCCAATGCTAAGCCCAAAGGTTTTATTTATGTCTTGAGCCAGGCTGAGGCCGATGCTCATCCCGAGATTATCACCGGTATGTTCTCTATTTTAGAACAACCTTGTCTTATCCTATTTGATACCGGCGCATCTATGTCTTTTGTGTCTTCAACTTATGTTGATAAGTTAGCTATTGAACCTACTTCTAGTGGGGATACCCCCATATCCTTACCATCCGGAGAAATTATCTCCTTTTTTACTCATTACCCTAACGTCCTTATCTCCATTACGGGGACAATCTTACTCGCTAATCTCCATATGTTCACTCTAGGAGAGTTTGATGTAATCATAGATATGGAATGGTTAGCTTTGTACCATGCTAGGTTTGAGTGTAGAGATCAAAAGATATATCTTAAGAGCCCTTTAGGCGTTAGAATAACCTATAAGGGATCTCATTCTCGAATGGGTGTACAATTGGTTTCCATGATGAAATTGATGAGTATGGTGAGGAAGGGTCACCCAGCATTCTTGTGTATTGTGACTTCTACATCTACCTCTTTGCCCAAGATTGAAGATGTACCTATAGTACGTGAATTTTTTGATGTGTTCCCCGAAGACTTGCCCGGGATTCCTCCCAAACGTGATGTTGAATTTTTCATTGATCTTATGCCCACAACCGAACCCATTGCCAAAGCCCCGTACCGTATGGCGCCTATCAAATTGAAGGAGATAAGGAAGCAACTTGATAATATGATTGAAAAGAGTTTTATCCGACTGAGTGCCTCACCTTGGGGTGCTCCCGTGCTCTTTGTGAAGAAGAAAGACGATTCTATGAGGCTATGCATCGATTATCGTGAGTTGAACCGTGTCACCATCAAGAACAAGTATCCGATGCCAAGAATTGAAGACTTGTTTGATCAACTTAAGGGTGCTTCTACTTTTTCCAAGATTGATTTGAGATCCGGATACCATCTAATCCCCGTTCGTGATTCCGATATTCCGAAGACCGCCTTTAGCACAAGGTATGGCCACTTGGAATTCAAATTGATGTCGTTTGGTTTGACAAATGCTCCTGCCATCTTTATGGACAACATGAATCGCACTTTCATGGATTTCCTTGATAGGTGCGTGGTTGTGTTCATCGAAAACATTCTAGTTTTCTCCGAGACCGAAGAAGATCATGCTAATCACCTTCGTACCATTTTGGGTATTCTTCGTCATCAAAACTGGTTTGCCAAGTGTTAGTTTTGGTTACATAAGGTATCCTTTCTTGGACATGTAATTTGTAAGGATTGAGTCATGGTAGACCCCTCGAATATTAATGCCGTTGTGGATTGGAAAAGTCCCACGAATGTTTTCGAGATTCAGAGTTTTCTAGGACTAGCTGGTTACTATCGACAATTTTTGAAGGACTTCTCCAACATTGCTAAACCTATGACCCATCTACTGAAGAAAGAAACCAAGTTTGTTTAGAGTGAAGCATGCGAAGCTGCCTTTCAAGAACTGAAGAAGGGATTGACTACCGCCCCAGTTTTGACCTTCCACGAGGATTGTGTGGACTTTGATGTCTATTGTGATGCTTCTAAGTTGGGATTGCTTTGTGTGCTTATGCAAAATAGGAAGGTTGTTGCCTATGCCTCTAGGCAGTTGAGAGTTCATGAAGTGAACTACCCTACTCATGACCTTGAGTTAGCCGCCGTTGTCTATGCACTGAAGGTGTGGAGACACTATCTTATTGGTTATCATTGTCGCATCTACACCGATCACAAAAGTTTGAAGTACATATTTACTTAAAAGAAGTTGAATATAAGACAAAGACGAAACTTGGAGTTGGTGAATGATTATGATTTCGAGTTGCTATATCATGAAGGAAAGGCCAATGTTGTGGCCGATGCCCTTAGTAGGAAGCCTACTCAATCTTTGAGTGCTATTCGGGTGTTATCCAACGACCTATATTCCGAGTTTCGGAAATTGAAGCTAGAGTTAGTTGAGAAAGGATTTGATTATATAGGTGTTATTGTTGCCAAACCCGTTCTTCTCCATGAGATCCATGAAAGTCAAGTTGATGATGCTACTTAAAAGTCCATTCATGCCAAACGTCTAGAAAGGAAAAGACAAGGACTTCAAAATTGAAGACAAGGGTGTTCTCCGAATCCACGACCGATTGTTCGTGCCTAATGCTCTTGACTTGAGGAAGCGAATCCTAGATGAAGCTCGTCTATCCCCTTATTCTATTCACCCCGGAGGTAACAAGATGTAGAAAGACTTGAAGCCCCAGTTTTGGTGGCCAAATTCGAAAGGTGATGTGGTGTCTTATGTTTGGAGGTGCCTTACTTGCCAACAAGTGAAGATTAAACACAAGAGGCCCGGTGGTTTGTTACAACCATTGGATATTCCATTATGGAAGTATGAATCTATTTCTATGGCTTTTTTCATGGCATTACCAAGGACCGATGGAAGTAAACATGTCGTTTGGGTTATCATTGAACGTTTGACCAAGAGTGCTAGATTCATCCCGATCAAGGAAACATGGAGTTTAGATCGACTTGCCCAGGCTTATGTTGATGAGATTGTCCGGTACCATGGTGTTACCAAGGAAATTATCTTCAATCGTGACCCAAGATTTTGTTCAAGATTTAGGAAGGATGCCGCTACAGACGGTCAGACTGAGAGGACGATCCAGACTTTGGAAAATTTGCTTAGAGCTTGTGCCCTTGACTTTCAATCTAGTTGGGAAAAGAGTTTTCCTTTGGAGGTGTTTTCCTACAACAACAGTTATCATGCCTCGATCAAGATGGCGTCATATGAAGCCCTTCATGGAAGGAAATGTCGTAGCTCTATTTGTTGGGACCAATTGAGTGACGTTTGAGATTAGGGCCCCGAAAACTTTGTAGAGACGATCGATTATGTAAAGTTCATCCGTGAAATGATGAAAGTCACTCAAGATCATCAGAAATCTTATGCTGATAATCGAAGAAGACCTTTGGAATTTAAAGTGGGTGATAAAGTTTTCTTGAAAGTATCCCCAATGAAAGGTGTGAAAAGGGTTTCTTTTAAGGGAAAGTTGATTCCAAAGTACATTGGACCCTTTAATATTGTAAAGAGGACTGGTGCCGTAGCCTACAAGTTGGACTTGCCCCCGAATTTGGGCAAATTTCATGATGTGTTCCATGTATCTCAATTGAGGATGTACATAAGTGATCCGAGCCATGTTCTACAAACCGAGGTTCCCGAGAAGTTGAGGAGAAAAGTGATGCCCCTAGTGATGGTTTTGTGGAAATGTGGTGTTGTTGAAGAGGAGACTTGGGGGCCGGAAGTTACCATGCGTGCCAAGTACCCGAGTCTTTTTGCTTAAGGTATTCCCTTTCGTTCAAGTTTCGAGGACAAAACTTTTTAACAGGTGGGATGATTGTAACACCCGCGATTTTAGTAATTAGATTTTAATAATATTTAATAATTATTAGCTACCCTTAGTTCCAGTCTTAGATTTGAAATTTTATAATCGGGTTAAATCCGTGTCTAATCAACCATTTCCGAGCCCATAATCGGGTTATACTCGGATTTCTAAGTGGGTTAAAGTCCCAAGTGAGAATTTGGGCCATCTACATTCTTTCCCTCGTCAAAACAAACCCAAAACCAATTCAGTCCCCTCTCTTTTCAGCAAACAGCACTCCACTTCATCCCTCCCAAATAAACTAGACTCCATTGTTGAGCCTTAAACCTCTCAACCCAAAACATCACTTATTTCTCTCATTCCTCACACAAATTCCTTACTTTTTCGTTAGTTCTTTTCCCCTCCTTCTCCTCTATGCTATTAGCTAATAAATTCACCATCTTGCTCATGTTTAATCTTTCCAGCTTTTTCAAAGGCGAGCTTTTATTCATCTTTTATGACTTTTTTTAGGTGGAGACTTGCAAGATCCGGAGAGACTATTTCTTGGTGGAGGAAGACCTAGAGGAAGAGTGAAGAGCTATCGAGGTAACGTAGACGGGTTACTCGATATCAGTTCTTGTGTGTTTACATGTTTAGAAGTAGAATTTCCTATGAAAGTGGACTTCTTTATTTTGTTCTAGCATGATTATATGATTACTACTCATTAATATGCTGTTTTCATCTTATATGCTTAACTTGTATGAATTTATGTTAGTGTTGTGCAATTTACTTTATTAGTTATGTTAGACTTGTGTTAGTGTCATAAATGTTGTCTCATGATGCTTTAATGATGGAATGTAATGATTTGATACTCATATGAAGCATTTAATGTGGTTTAGTAATGATTAATGTTGGTAAAGATGATTGGGTAAATTGGATTTCAATTGGTTGTTGTTGAATGGTGTTTCGCGTGTTGTGTGCCCCAGCCGGGTGGCCGGCCGCTGCCCCCCGAACCAATGGGAGTTTCTTTATTCAAAATGGGTAAGTTTTGGTGATTTTCAAGTTATATGTGTCCCAGCCGGGTCCCCGGCCGCCGCCCCCCTAACCGGCTGCGAACACCTTGTATTAAATTGTTGAAATTGTTGTTGCGCCTTCCCTAGTCGGCCAGCCGGCTGCTGCCTTAACCGTTGGGAGGCCCCCCTTGTCTTCCTTTCTTTCGTTTTCGCATTAGCCAGTGTGTCCCAGCCGGGTAGCCCGCCGCCGGTTACACCCACCGGCTGGGAGCCCCTGCTTGTTGTCGTTGTTCAGTGTTGTTGTGGTACCCTGCCGGGTTCCTGACCTCCGGTGCCCTTGACCGGCTGGGACCCCCTGCACTTCTCTTAATCCTTTTTCTTCCTTAGTTCTTCATATATAATTTTTTGTATGGTTTTTTATCATATAAACTTACGTAATGACATTAAATATTCATGTTAGACTATACGATATCTCACATGATTTTATCACATGTTTAGTGACGGTTTTAGCATGTTTCCCCTTCTAAGTCGGTTCTGCCTTGAGTAATAGATCGAGTCTTGTATATTTGATGTTTCAAACTCTCATTTCCCGGTTGCACCTCTATACTCGTTAGACTTTATGCCGGAGCGATAGGGGTACACCCTTATTGGTTATGCATTTGTTAGTGGGGATATGACGACGTTGTTAGGAGGTTAACGCATAGCGTTGATCAACCCGGCCGTCAAATGTTGTATCGTTGCGACGTGGTGTTATTGCATGTAGCGTACTTCCTTGTTAATTCTTGACCTCATCTCCGAGCGGGTTTAGCATGAGGATGATGCTTGTACACTTTCCGCCTCTTTCGAACGGGTTTAGCTGAATATGGGGTACTCGCGTCCGTGTGGGCATAGCCGGAAGAACCGAGTCTTGGATGCGAGGGTTTATCGCATGTCGAATCGGAAGGGTTTATCCCGAGAGTTTGTCCAGGTTTAGACTAGGACTTGCGAGTTTTTGTCGTCCTACCGGGAGGATTAGAGTCTTGAGTGTACGACACGTTTATCGTATACGGTTCAGGGAAACATTCATCCCGTGGACTAGTTCGTCTTGTTTTGCAAAGTACATATGCTAGTGCGTGTCATTTACCGTGAGTGTATGTTTGTTTATACTTGATGTAACATTGGATGGTATGCTTGGGATTGATGGATGCTTATGTTTGGTTGGTATGTCGAGTCCTTCACCTTCTCAAGCACATGGTCATCTTTGCTGAGATGCAAGCCAACGGTGATCCATGTGGTTGCGAAGGGGAGTCTTCCCCAAGTTAATATTGTATGATGATGATATAATGAATGTTTCATATGCTTATGCAGTGTTATTATGAAATACCTTACTTATGCTTGTTTATGTATGTATGCATGTTATTATATGTTTCTATACTTGTTTATGTGCATTTTGATGTGATATGGCTGGGAGAACCCCGAGTTACTCCCCACTGACTGTGGCATTCATGTGTTATATGAATGAACAGGTACGAGTTAGTGCTACATGGGGTGAGTCTACTGTGAGCTAGCGAGCGTCGTTTCACGATGATTACCTTATGTCGTTTAGACTCTTATAGTTTTGGAGTTTATTGTAGATTTTTGGGATTGTTGTTCCCCTAGTAGTTGTTGGTCGACCGCTTTTGACATTGCTACTTTCTTTATCCGCGTTGGACTTTGTTTTATGACGATCATTGCGAAACATGTTTATAAATTTTTAAAATACTTCTAATTTCCGCTGCATTTTACTTATTTACTTTAATGCTTTCGCGGGGGTTGTCACATCTTCGAATATTTTATATAGGTTTCATTGATTGTTGTGCTTAAATAGAAGATTGACGGTTACGGTTTTGAGAAGAGTTGAGTGACGGCGGTAGAGTTTGTAAATGTAGAGGTAGATGAAGAGTTAAGAAGCGTGAGAGATTTAAGCACCGTAATGTTGTAAATGAATGGGTTTGGTTGGGGATGGGCCGGATAATTAGTATACATGAAAATATTGAAGTATTGCTACACACATGGGTTTAATGCCCTCTTAATATTGGTATGAATGCATTATTGTAGATAAATCCACTTGAAATTACTTTAAGACAAACAGTATCTGTCTTAAGTTTTAGACGAATAATATATTATCACATGATGATAGTAAAGACAAAAAATTTGGTATTTACAAGGCAACAAGATGGGTGATTTGATACGTATTTGAGTCGTCTTAAACTTAAAACGGATAATTGCAATATGTGGTTATACATATTAATATAGATCTAGACTATTGATTTCTATCATTGTAATTCCTAATTACTCCCTCCTATTCATTATAACATTCTTCATCCAATTTTGGCACAAAAATTAATATTTTCAATTAAATAAGAAAAAGTATTGTAGTTGGGTAATGTGAATGGAGAGAGGGAATGTATTGTGGGGTATCATTGTGGGGTGAGATGATTAAATAAGTATTGTTTTGGGGTGAAGTGATTAAAATAAGATAAAGTATGGGTATTATATGATATTGTTGTGGGGTGAGGTGATTAAATAAGTATATAAGTTGTACTAAATAAGGAAAGAGGGAAGTTATTGTGAATATATGAAAAAGGAAAGACGGTGGGTTATTTTGAATAAGAGAGAGTATGATTTATGAGCTACAATTGTTTTTTTTTTTTAAATCTGTACTGAAGTATTTCATACCTTTGTCGAACTAGAGTATAAACAATTGTGATAGATAGAAAAAGGGAAAACACAATTGAAAAGAGGGGTAAGAGATAGAAATAGTTATTTTTTTCAAAGAGGTAGAAATAAACCACACTAAAATAGAAAAAAAAAATGAAAAATACAATTGCAAAACAAAAGTAAATGGTAGAAATAGAACACAAACTAAAATAACCCCTTTTTTTATTGTCAATACCTTTAGATTCATAGTCAATTTTGTATTATTTTTTATAAAATATTAAACCATCATTTAATAGATTTTGCTTTTAATTGTTAATAATTACTTTAGTGCACGATATCATAGTTTTGTTCATAGTAATTGTTGCTTGAAACTCTGAGCAAACAACGTTGTTGGCTATATTTTATTTTTTTAGATGGGGTAAATTTTAATGGAGGTTTATATCCACTTTAGTCAATAGTCATAAAAATATTCACTTTGTCACTAGTCATAAACTTTTTAATAATAGTCATCAAACGAATTAGCATACCCGTCTAATTTTCACGGGGTTAAGACTAGTCAAACAAAAAAGTCAACCGCTAACTTGAAAAGTAACACAAAATAGGGGGAAAAATCATGTACTTTTTTTAAGCATCATTTTCTTTGAACTTATTATTTTTTAATGTAACATGTGGTACTTGTTGAAGTTAAAGTCAAAAACATTGTTTAAAGTCGGTAACAGTGTGATAACGGGTTCACATTTTATTTGTAACTGTTAGTCAGCGTTACGTGTTGTTATGATTAGACATATCTATAAATATAATAAAAAGACAAACAGCCCATAGACTATTTTGCCACGTCAGTAAACCAATCTTCCCATACTACCACATCATGAGAAAAACCCTCTTTACCGTTGTTTCTACCAGCTTCTCTCTTTCTTCTTAATCACCACCTTAATAAAAACCAAAATAATGACCTTTCTTTTCCCTCTTAATTACACCCTCATGCTTCAAATTCATCCGTAATTGTAACCTCCATAGTAACAGTAATTATTGTTGGTAGACTTTTCGAATTCTATCGAAACATGATATATTACCATAACAAATACACATTCTCAATCCCCAATTTTGTGTTCCACTGTGGCTGTACGCCTTGTACCAAGACCACCTTGACATCGTCCACCTCAACGCTGCCTAAACCCCAAATCAGTCAATCTAACAACCAGTATCTTCTTCTCCACTTTAATCTTCCTCTTTTAATTAATAATTATTTGCTTGATACAGTCAAGATGATGCTTTGTCTGGGTTGGAATATATATTTGAGTAAAGTAGGATTGTTTGTGACAAGACTATAGCTATATGCAGTGGAGAAGAAAAGTCGAGCGATGAAAATTTTGAAACCGTCGCTCAATTGTTTAGAGATAAGGAATATATTGGGGTGTTGTTTAGAAGTGCCTTATCAACGATTAATCTCAAAACCAGTTTCTAAAACAAATGCGGAATTGGCTTAAGAGAAGCAGGAATCGAGTTTCAGTTAGGTGCCTTTTTTAGGATGGAAAATATGATGTATCGCAAAGTGAAAAAGGCGGCCAAGAGACAAAGGATTATAATATATGTTTTTAGTTCTCTTTTTGTATACTATGTGGGTTCATTGCATCATTAATGTGCAGGATGGTGCTTTGGAGGACATTATCAAAGATGTACAACTTCAGATGATCCATCTTCAACATTCAACATTCAGGTACATTATTTAAGTTGTTTAAATGTTGATACAACTATATGTTAATACATGTTGTGGATATATATTTCGTTTCTTATACACATGGCGTCTTCTTTTTTAATGTATCTTACTCCATGGAAGGTTTAGGTGATGTGGGTTTAATGATCTTTTCTTCTCATAGATACTTACCTAGCAGGAAAATTACCTTCTAAGCGCAAAAATGTGTTAGTGCATTTCAGCTGCACCTCAATGAAAGTCGTCTTGCCAAGCGCCAAAGCTGAGGTTGCGCCTCATTCATCCCTTTGCTAACACTGCTTGTAATAAAAGGTAGATCAGTGGCCCTCTTTCTCATCGTACTATCTATCATATTGTCTAGCATCATCTTTCATATATGTGAAGGGAACAGAAAGTTTTTAGGGGCCTTTCAAATTACCAGCTACCACCTCCTCTTTCCGCATCGGTGCTTTAGTCTTTGTCTATACTAGGAACCAAACCCTTTGTTAGTTGTTATAGTTCTCTAAAGAGCGTTTGTTTCCCCTAACCTTTCAGCGGCCGTCATTTGATATTTGTTTAGACTAGGAACCAGGCCCTTTTTTACTATTACTCTAAGAAACTTTTGTTCAACAATTGATCTTGCTTAAGACGGGGCGATCCGTCTTATTGCTTCAGACGGGTCAAGCCCCCTCACAAAGGAGCAATTGGGGGGATAAACAATAAGACGGGTCGCGCCGTCTAAAACGAGAATTTGTGTTTGTTCAAATGTTGACAGAATCTACTGTATATGGCTTCCATGATACAATTAACTAAGTTGTCATTTATTCATTGTTTTTCATTCTCAAGTTAAGGGCCGAGTAAAGTTTACTTAAAGATCGTTTGGAGTCTCAAGCCGAGGAGCACAGTCAGAGAAAGCAACATATAGAGGAACTTGAACTGAAGGAACGACAAGGCGAATGAAGAGGTGACTTTAATGTTCTTTTACAACCCCACATGTATAAAAATCCCTTTTTATTATTACCAATGAATGAATGAATTTTTATAGGCGAGGGTCATCTCAGGATGAGATCGTCTCACGATGAGATCGTCTTATTCTACAATTTGTGTTAACGTTATGAAAACAATGATGGCACATATATTATATTATATTATATTAATCAAATATATATAAACTTATTATAAACTCAAACCTACTCCACTTCTAGGGTGCTCAGATCATGTAAATGACATGATGCTCTATATTGGAGGCTTATATTGAAGCCGGAATGGTTGGTATAGCCTTTACTTTGTTTATTTTAATTTTTACAGCACCGATATTGTTTGGGTGTTTGACCCATACTATTAATTGTGATAAAATCTCCTAACAAAGGTCAATATAAGACCAAAACCAAAAGTTGTTGAATAATAAATAAATTTCGCTCATGTAACCAAAGTTTTGCATCTTAAATTTCACATTTTTTCAACAATTGCAACTAAATCAACTTCAACTAAGAAAATAACCACTAAATTTTTTCGCTAAATGACAATGAATGAACCGACTAAAAACCCTTATAATATATACATACTTCTAAAATCTGGAGTTTGGGCTTGCATTTGCTTACTTGTGTGCCTATGATTTGATTAGAGACAAGGAGAAAAATGGAACGCATGGATACTAGTTAATGTTCCCCGTGAATTTCACGCATGGTTTTATAAACATGGTTGTTTGGGCTTGCATTTTCTTACTTGTGTGCCTATGATTTGATTAGAGACAAGGAGAAAAATGGAACGCATGGATCTTATGAACCAGGTGAAGAGTAATAATATCAGATAGTACAAGTTTATGACAAAAACATGTCTAAAAGAGAAAGAGAGATGACACGGGTAAGACTACGACACAAATGAAAGAGGCATGGATGGGAGGTGGATAGAGCCAACACAAAGGACAGAGGCATGAATGGGAGGCGGATAGTAGCTAAAAAAAGGGAAGTACCTTTTTTGCTTCTAATCCCTTGTAATTGTTAAAGTAAGTTTAACAATCATGTAAGAAATAACATTGAGGCAAAGAAATTACCGTCTTGAAACATTAGTTGTTACTACCAATTTGGCAAATACAGTGACGATAAGCTACAAAAACCGTCTACATATGCTAAACGCAGGTTAGATAACAGTTCAGACACCATAAGTACTTGGACAAGCCAAATTTTCAACCTACATAGTATAAAGAAAATACAAAATACAAAAGCGCCATAATCTCAACGTTCCCCGTGAATTTCACGGGCATTAATACTAGTTAATGTTTATAAAACCATAACTATCAAATATAGGATACCAAGGTGTCGATTCCATAGAGAGATATGTGCTATAAAGGTTGTTTAACCTTGCTTACATAAAAGTGTTTTTACTTTTTAAAACGATTTTTTTCATAAACTACTTTTTGGAAAAAAATACGGGTGTTTGGTCTTATTTTTTTTAAAAAAAATATTTTTCATTATTTTGATATGTGTGCCCAAATTTTTTGGGAAGGAGAAAAAAGTAACAAGTAGATGTAGAAACAACAATTTGGTTCTTCTACTTCGAGTGGTTAGATATTAGCTTTTCACTTTTCAAAAGTAGTTTTAAACTCAAAAAAAAATGTTTGGCTTAGATTTATTCTTTCAGTTACAAAAACACTTATAAAACTAGGTCAAACGGGTTCAAAGACTACTAGCTTACTCAAAATAAAGAATATATACTCACAAATCTCACACTCACCATACATAATATATAAGCTGTGTTTGGGGTTTATAAGTTTCTCAAAACAAGGAACAAAAATAAAATACAAGTGAAGACAAACATCCAATTAAACTCATAACAAAACTATTCGATCGATCTACTAATTCATATCGATTACTTCCTCATATTTATTTCGTCAGGTTAATGTTAAGAATTTTTATAGTAAGATTCCCTTTTCATGACCTCTTATAATCCTATTCCAAAACTCAACTTAGTCTAGGCTAAGAATCGTTTTAAGACAATCTAATCTAGAAAACTTGTATTCATTGTACTAGACGAAATTAAGATTAGGAATAGCTAATCCTGTAAAATCACAAAATTAACCCTTATTTATCTACCTCTATGCATATTAGAACACACGAATTATAGATAAGTAGCTATAAGACCGATTAACCCACGTCTCATAAACAATTACTCCAACATAAATTATTACTATGTCATAAGCTCTAATTCTAATATGCTGCTACTTTTTGGTACAAAATCTAGATTAGGCCGAATAATGTAGTAGCTAAAAATCATACCCTAATTTATTAATTTATAGTAACAATAAACTAAGGGTGATGTCCAACGATAATCTCAAATATAACTTGATAAATGAAACGAATTCGGAATTCAACAAAACTCAATAACAAATAGACAGAATATTTCCAACCAAGTTCATTATGAAAGAGAAAATTACAACAGTAACTTAATTATAACTCCCTTCTAAGATGCACTTTTCTAAAATTATTCCCTTATAAGATTTTTTTTTTATAATTAGTCCTATAACTTTATCTCAAGCCTAAATTTGCTCCCATATCCAAATTCTTGTGAACATTTCCGTCAATTTTGAAAATTTTCCTTCCATTCTCTAATTTTATGACGAAAATGCCCTTTGACAATCGATCTTTGGCCTGAGATTTCCTTCCACTTACTCTTCCATTTTTATCATTTCAATCTATGTTCATCTTCATCAATATTTATTATTTCTCTAATTA
This sequence comes from Heliosperma pusillum, assembly GCA_022085475.1. Lineage (NCBI taxonomy): Eukaryota > Viridiplantae > Streptophyta > Magnoliopsida > Caryophyllales > Caryophyllaceae > Heliosperma > Heliosperma pusillum. The sequence goes on from JAIUZE010015532.1 coordinate 21,973, forward strand.
GTCTTTTCTACCTAAATTAAGCAGACAAATCTGGAAAGTCTTATTCAAGGTTAGCTTTTCTATCTTTTATTATCTTATCATTTATTTTTATTAAAAACTGAAATTGGATTCAATTGAAATTAGGGTTCTTACTTATTTGGGTATTTTCCGATTTTAATTATTGTTGGCATACTATATGATGTCTAATCATTCAAAACAAAGTAACTACCATAGCACAAGCCAACACTCTAGAAAATGTTTATGTGGTGTTCCTGTAGCTTTGCTGACCTCATGGACGGCTGGCAACCCTGAAAGAAGGTTTGAGAAGAGTATATTTTCAAACATAGGGCCGAATAGTTACAATTTTTGGGCTATTTGGGTGAATATGATTTAGGAATTAGGTTTTATAAAATGATTTGGGTTTTCAATAAAATGATGATGATGATCGCCAGCTAAAGGCGATCTCACTTCGGCTAAATGAATGTGCCGATCAAATCAAATTGATGTCACCTTTCTATCATCAATCATATCCTCAACTAAATGGGGGTAAAGAACTAAAAAATTATGGATAAGTTAAATGAAGGGAAATTTTGTCCATTCATTTTTTTTTCGCCTGAAAACTAAAAGGGGTAATAAATTTTTTGACTGAGATAAATTTGTGGGAGTAATTTTAATAAAAATAAAATCTTATAAGAGAGTAATTTTAAAAGTGTATCTTAGAAGGGAGTTATAATTAATTTACTCAAATTACAATTAGAAAAAACAGCGAGTAAAGAAAAACTTATAAATATGTCTTGAAATCACCATCCCAACTCAGTTTTGACGCCTTCCTTGGTAGGATGATTTCCGCCTTCTCGTGTTGTAGATAGCTACCCACTCGAATTTGTTCTTCTACATTCTCAATCCCTCAACCTCACATCATATTTTACTCTCAACTCCCTTTTATATTTTTCGGATAGTAGTTGTTTGCCCAATTGTAAGACCAAATCTGGTTTAGGCCTCGTTCTTTTGACTGAAAATTGTTGAAATTTTCTGAACTGAACTTATAAGAGCTGAACTTTTCTGAACTGAACTTATAGGAGCTAAACTTTTCTGAACTTATAGGAGCTGAACTTATAAGAGCTGAACTTTTCTGAACTGAACTTATACGAGCTGAACGTTTTTTAACTTAACATATAGGATATGAAGTTAACTTAAATTAATTTAACTTAACTTTATTAATATTATTATTACACTTTTTAAAGATATTATTGAGAAAAAATATATTTGGTGTAAAATACAAAATAAGATAATAGAGTTTTCTATATATATATATATATATATATATATCCGGTGAGAAACACTAAGATAATGAGAACCGTGAGAACTCCGCCTTACAAAATTTATTTTTAAAAACTAACGAAATTTTTGGATTCGGCGTAGAATATTAAGGATAGATAATATATTTCTTGGCCGAAAATTAATAAGCTACTGACGGAAATCGAGTCGAAATAGATTTTACTCTTTTTAATGCACCTAGTAGTCAGTTTCATGTATCTAACAATTTTCATGCACCTAGTACTCATTTTCATGTATTTAGAGCATTTTATTTTCATGCACCTAGTAATTTGTTTCATGCATGTAACAATTTCCATGCACCTAATGCTCGTTTTCATGAATTTAGAGTAGTTTTAGTTTGCCTAATTGAATTTATGTACATTAAGTACATATTTTTTAATAGAATCAATAAATATTGTTTACATACTGCAAATATTTTGATTGAATAAACTAAACTAATTGTAAATGATCCATCAAAACTTGCGAAACAAAATTTGGTGGAGATTTAGTGAGAGTTCTCATGGTTCTCATTATGTTAGTGGTTCTCACCGGATCCTGACCCTATCTATATTAGGATCATGTGAGTCCACCCTATCTTTTTGAGTCCGTGAGTCCATAATACAATATCACAAGTTATACTAAACAATACCACGGGATATACTATACAATATCACACCACTGAACAACTTTTTCGCGCACTATTACTAACTTTATTTTCTCATACTTTTTTTCACACCCATTGATTCCACTAGCGAAGCTCCGACAAACACCATTTTTATCTCGCCTTTCATGCCGGAAAGTCTCTATTATCGGTGTTTTAAATGTATAGCTTCTTTTATAATATTTTCTGTCTACTAAGCATCTTTGCCTCCCGCATTTTTCTTCATAACCGACTACGAGACATCTAATTTAACGACAATAATGACAAATGTTGTTGTATTGAGGGTGGTGTGAGCTCCGAGTATGAGTGGGTGGAGGAATATAAAGATTGAAAAGAAAACATGGGATAAATAATGGGTGACGGCGGTGCCGGATAATTGTTTGCTTGTGTCATCTAGGTGCTTGGATATGTTGTCGTTATTGGTGGTTAGGTGGTCGTCGTCAAGGGCGAGTAGTATTACATAGCATATTTTTAACTCTTTTATCATGTTTTTTTTTTCGTGATACTGTTTAGTATAACCAGTGATATTGTTTCTATATCCATATATATATATATATATATATATATATATATATATATATATATAGATAATAATCTAGAGAGAGAGAGAGAGGAGGGTTGAGTAGGAGGAGACGAGGATCGATGGAACGTAGGCCGGGAGGGTCGAGAGAGAGGAGAGGAGAGGAGGACTTTGAGAGATGAGGAGGAGATAAGAGAGAGAGAGAGAGAGAGAGAGAGAGAAAGAGAGAGAGATAGAATCCCGTGAGTCCACCTACATATTTGAGTCCGTGAGTCCATCTAAACAATATCATTGATTACACAAAACAATATCACTGGTTATACTAAACAGTATCACGAAAACAAACATCACAAAATGGTTAAAAATGTTGTATGTCATATTAATCGTCGTTGACGACGACCACACACCCACCAATACCTGTGACAATCCAAGCACCTAGATGACACAAGCAAACATTTATCCACCATTGGCGTCACACATTTATCCCATGTTCTCTTTCCAATCTCCATATTTCTCCACCCACTTACATTAGTTTTACCCGAAATTCACACCACCACCAATCACAATAAAATTTGTCATTGTTGTCGTTAAATTAGGAGTCTCGTCGTTGGCTATGGAGAAGAATGTCGGAGGCAAAAATACTAAGTAGAGAGGAAATAGGATAAAGAAGCTATATACAATAAACTCCGGTGAAACACTGATAATAGTAATTTTTGTCGGATGTTTGGTACTAGAATCAATTGGTGTGAAAAAAAGTATGAGAAAAAAAAGTTAATAATAGTGGGTATAAGTGGTTCAGCGGTGTGATATTGTATAGAATAACTTGTGATATTGTTTAGTATAACTTTTGATATTTTATCATGGACTCACGGACTAAAAAAGATAGGGTGGACTCACCGGATCTTACCTTTCTCTCTCTCTCTCTCTCTCTATCTCTCTCTCTCTCTCTCTCTCTCTCTATCTCTCTCTTTCTCATGACCATGGAAGGGCAACTCATATACAAACCATGGAACATTTTTCACCTACAGAACTACTACATCTAGGTAAACAATCCAGAAACCTAGATCACAACAAATAGCTGGTACTGCTAAGAGGAGGGTAGCCCCGCAGGTTTAACGCTGCTGATATGTTTTTCTTTTTTTTTTATTTTCTTTAATTTTTATCCTTTTTTCATTTATCTTTTTCATTCTTTCCCATTTATCTTTTTCATTCTTTTCCCATTTATCTTTTTTCTTTCTTTAGTCTCTTTTCATTTTCTATCGTCTAGAGGTGTTTTAATCCAGGGACAACGCCCGCTAGCTCACACCCGAACCCAAAATGTCACAAGCAAAAAGCCATCCAATCAAGCAACCTGTTCATCCATGAAAAACATGAACGCCACAGTCAGTGGGGAGTAACTCCGGGTTCTCCCAACCATATCACATTAAACGTACATAGAAGGAAATACAAAAGTAGAGCATGCATACATATAGATATACATGTGAGATACGATAAGGATAGATAAGCAATTCGATATATAATGGTAAGAGCATATGAAGTACAAGTTCGAAACCATCATGTTATACAAAGACTCGGGGAAGACACTCTTAGGCAACTGAATACGCTCACTAGGGCTTGCATCTCACCGTTAGCGGTATAAGTTTGATAAGATTGAGACTCGACAAACAAACCATGCCAAGTCATTCAATGATCAATCATATAATCATTCATGTAATCATCCATCCAAACATACAATATGTTGATGACCTCTCTCACGAAAAATGAAACGCACTAGCACCGTGTACATGGCAAATATGATTAACAGGCATCCACGAGAGAAAAGCATTCCCTGAACGCATACACGATACAATCCATTTCGTATATGTAGACTAATTTCCTCCTGGTAGGAACGACGATAATAATACGGTTCCTAATCTAAATATGACTAGACTCCCAGAATCGCATTTTCCGGTTCGACAAGCGATGACATTTCGCATCCAAGACTCGGTCAATCAAATGACGCCGAGTACCCCAAATTCGGTAGCTAAAATTCACGAAAGAGGCGAAAAAGAGCTAGAGCCACATAACAAGCGGTACGCTACATGCAAATAACACCACCTCGCAAGTACACAACATTTGACGGCCGGGTCGATCAACGCAATGCGTTCAACTCCCAACAACGTCGTCGTATGCCCACTACACATGCAATTAAGCAGTAGGATACCTCCCCGTTCCGACATTCCAGCCTTATGAACGTGGAGGTAGCCAAGGGAATGAGAGTACAAAGCACATAACAAAATAGTGCTCAAACCGTAACATTTGTAAAACCGACTCAAAGTGGGACATAACAAAAACCGTCACAAAACATGAGAATAGGGAATTATATAAACTTAACTACGATAAAAATGAATCAATACATGATACATAAGCATTAGAACAAGTTTATGAAGCATAATGAATAAAAACATAGATCACCTCTCCAAAACAACGTTGTTTGGAAACCAACGAAAAAAAGGGTCCACTTCAAACAGTCATAACTAGAGTTCTAGACATGTAAATGCAGAAATTCCAAATTGAGGTGATAGCTTATCCTCTTACGGTTCCAACGGGATGTCACACGCCCAAAACAAGCAAGTAACGAAGGAGATATGATCATTTTACGAAAAGGAGTCAGTGTAGGAAAACTGCAGTCGGCCGCGCCTAACGCAGCCTGCGTCACCACGACGCAGCCTGCGTCACCACGACGCAGCCTGCGTCACCACGACGCAGCATGCGTCACCACGACGTACCCTGCGTCACCACGAGGCACCCTGCGTCACCACGATGCAGCCTGCGTGCCACACGGGATTCAGGAACGATCAAAACCAACATGTTATCAACAACCAAAAATCCTCAATTATCATAACAAACCATCAATTCACATATCAATTAACCACTAACAACAACCAACAACAACAACACAAGTCCTAAGCATACTAACCATAATCTAAATACGATTACTAGCCTAGAAAACACATAAAACACGTAAATGATATCGAGTAACCCTTCACCGTTACCTTTTCGCGTCTTTAAATCGATTTCTAAACCTTCCTTGTTTTCACCTACATACAATTAGATAATAAAAGATGAATATCATTCACCTTTAGAAAGACGGATAATTTAAAAAGAGAGAAAGACGGTAATTTTATTACCAATACAGATAGAGGAAGCTAAGAGGGGAAGAATAAGACAAACTTACGTGAATTTGAGCGAGTAACGAAGGAGTAGCGACGAATCTAAGATGGATCAAAAATGGAGGCAAGGTTTTATGGGGTTTTCTTAGAGAAGAAGGAAGAGTTGTGTTTGTGTGAGTATGAATTAGGTTAGGAGTAGAATGAGGGAGTATAAGGGAAAAAGTCAAGAAAAAAGTCAAAGACGGCTCAAGACGGGTTTTACTTGAAAACTCGCGGAAATTCCAAATACGAACTCGGAAATTCTAAATTCGACTCGGAACATTAAATTCTAAATTAAAACTAAAATTTGCTGAAAAGTATCCGTAAAATATTTTTACTAGAAAAATAGGGTGCATTTGCGGGTGTTACAATCACCCCACCTTTTAAAAAGTTTCGTCCTCGAAACTTGAGAGTAGAATACAAAAGTATCAAGTACAAGAATCGGTTTACAAAATCAACGCGAAAGCTTTTACAAGGGAAAACATTTATGAAATGATGTTCTTCTCGAAACGGTTTAAGGAAATTTTTCATAAGTGCGAAACTTACTTACGGATCTCAAGAGTGCCCGTCGCGAACGAGAACTCAAATTATCCAAATCAAATTAAAGTCGAAATAGTGAAATCGAAATTCAAAACAAACGTTAGTAAGTGCAGGACTAGTCACCAGACGTCTCCAATAACAAGTCCAAACATCCAACCAAACGCAAAATCCAGTATATAAAAGCAAAAGAAATCTATTTTCTCCAAAAAGAGGGTACACAATCCATCTTTAGACTTCTTTGAAAAGTTAAATTAGAAATACAATATGGAAATTCGAAGGTTTTCTCAAAGATAAAATCAAAATAAGAACACATTACACGTACATAGAGCGACTCGAGCATCACAAACACAATTCAGTGTATGAAAATGTATACAAAACACGCAAAAACAAAACAAATCGAATTCCTAGGGATAGGAAGATGACAATAAAATCGGCAGGAAGATCTACAAGAATTCGATAGTACTAACTCTACTAATACTCTAATCCTCAAGAGGATGTAATTTACCCAAGTTACACCTCAACATTTTCAATCATTAGATTTCTACTGAAATATTCCATAATCACGAGACCTCAAGTCATCAACATAACCATTCAAACCTAATTAGCATCGTCTAGGGTCCATAGATTGCAATCTGCAGGGGAGGTCCTTTAACGTACTATAAAATCCTTAGATTCATCAAACTCTATCTGAGACCACTAACCAAAGAAATCTCATCTTAAGTCTCACGACAACGGAAAATCCACAATCCATTATCGGTTATAAGAATTCTTTAATACGCCATAACATCCTTAATTCGATCATTACTACGCTCGAAACCTCAAATATAAATAGTCACATTAGCAAACTATGGTGGTTACTAATCCTCAAGATAAATGGGTTCACCATTCTAACTCTATATTCCATAACAACTGAGCACTCACTATCCAAAGCTTGCAACGAACATTTCTCAATCTCAAACTATGATTCCTTAAGAATAAAAGAGAATTACTAATTCCAAACCACAAATGGCCAATCACTTGGCAATCAGACCACCATTCAAATCATATAGCTCATCTAAAACTCAATATGAATCGATTTTCATTTACGACAATACTCCTCAAACCTTGTGTACCGGCTTAATTATCCTAAAGCAAAGTCTCTTTTAGAATCCACCAATTAGAGACATCTAATTCCCAAATGATATCTCAAGCAACCGATATAATACTCAACAACAACGAATATCATCTCGCTCAACTTGATTCCCAAAATAGCACTACACTAGCAAGCTCAATAAATGAAGCCACCAAGAGTACAATACCACCAACAGATTCATCCTAAGGTTTAAATCCCAATCCTATTCATGATCAAAATCAACACGAAGCTAGCTAACAACCTAATCATCTCACCAGAGGAAAGACAATGACACCATGACATTGGAAACGATAGGAGATTTTGAGGGAAACACGAACGCGATAAGATCGGACGAAAATTAGAGGAACGCTAGAGGCAGGGAGCCAAAAGCTAGATATTGGATAGATATAGCTATGAAGATAGCCAAACAAAGAAAAAGATAAGAGAAAACAATTTCCTAGGAATCGGGCTTAGTAGGAACTTGCATGAAAGGAAAGGGAAAGGGATAATGGCACGAGAAAAAGGTTTAAGGTTTAATCCACAAAATTCCCTTTTCAAACTCAGGGCGATAGCAAAGCAACTAATCCCGATAACAAAGGTCTCTCACAAGGGACCATCGTACCACAAATCATCAAAGTAAGGTACACCTAGATCTAACAAATCGATTACAACCCAATTCATCCATCCCTTCACATAACACGGATTCCCAATTGCGGAATTGCAACTCAAGCATAGTAACATTCCTTTAGCTCAAATATTCAACACAACCTCAAAGGTTTCAAAAACCAAAAGACTAACAAGGAATTCTTCATACAAATCTCTTTTCAACTCCTATGGCCAATGATAAGCATTTATTTAGTCACATTTTTACCTCATTTTCGTCCCCATTTTAGTCCGTTTACACGGATTTGCGTGTCTTTAATTGCATTTTATTTCCCGATTTCCCGCGCTATGAATGTCGATCTCAATTTGCAGGAATTAAGGCGGAAATGAGGAAATCGGTGCATAAAGACCTTGCATGAGTCGGGATTCGAAGATGAGATGAAAAATGAAGAAATGAGTCATCAGGTGGTGCTGGCTGGTCCCCAGACCGGCGGCCGGTCCACCGGCCCAGACCTCGACTCCACATATGAAGAAGTTGAGAAAGGGAAGAAAAGGGCCAGGTAGTGCCGGCCGGTCGACCGGCGGCCGGTCGACTACCCGGCCTGTGCCTACATCAGAAGCATATAAGAGTGCAAATGTGCTCCAGGCCGGTGGGGGACCGGCGGCCGGTCGACCGGCCCAGAACCCCATTTTTCCATACTTAGTGAAATTTTGAGGATTTTGAAGACGGAGTTCCTGAAGTCACTGATGTGCCCCAGGCCGGTCAGAGGCCCGGCGACCGGTCGACCGGCCGGGAACGCAACATCGCAAAATCCTCCTTTTCTTCTAATTTCTTCCTTAATTTCGAGATACCTATATATACCCCCCCTATTATTTTGTAAGCAGTTTTTTTTACATTCCTCTTAGCACAAAACCCTAGATAATTTGTAACCTAAATTAGTCCTAATTACTCTCCTAATCATTCCCTAATTAAGCTTAGTTTCTCATTTCAAGTTGCTAGATCTAGTCTTTCATTTTAGTTTTGGGTTTGTATTGAGGATCTAAGGGTGAAGACATTCTCCCTCTTCTTTATATACAAGCTTGTTGGTATTAAAATTCTCATCTTTTTATTGTTTATGCAATTTAATTACATTTCTAGTTTATTGTTCATCCTTTGATTGTTATTATTATTCAATCTCATAGCATGATGTTTATTGAACTCCTCCTTCCCTTTAGTGCTTTGATTATCGTTAGTATGTGTGAGTAGTCTTCCTCTAGGGTTTAGGGGGAGCCTAAGGGAGGATTATGTGGGGTATTAGGTTGGTTAATTAGTAAGTTTGTGGTAAATAATTTGGGTATTGCTCATATGAACACCAAGTGTTTGATGAAATGTGTGAACGAAAGTTGCTTGTTTTATCAAGCATGGTTTGATTATTTCTTAAGCGATGGTGGTAGAAATGATTAGACTAATGTTTATATGGGTGATTTGAGACAACTGCGATGGCTTTGTTGATGATTATTGATTGTTGAGACATTAGCAATTGATTTTACTCGAATTACTTACCCATTTGCTAATTATCCGACTAGCCCATTAATCCCCCTAAGGTGAACCCTTCACCTTAGTCTTTCCCTTAATTGTTTTCGTCTTTATTACTTAGCAATTACTTGTTTTTCCTAGTTTTTAGTTAACTTTCCAATCCGTCATATTTTAGGCTAGAATAGGATTCAATCGAACTAGTAGTTGACCCCACCATCCTTGTGGTTCGACCCCGACTTCCGCTATCGCATTAGTTGGGTTTCATAAATTGTTTTGCTTGAGCGGTACGCGACAAATCGCTCATCAAATGGCGCCGTTGCCGGGGATGGCGTAAGGAAACTCGTAGTTTGTTTTGTGTCTTAGATTTAGCCAAGTTACTTGTTGTTTTTGTTGGTTTTTAGTTGTTAGATTATTTGTAGAGTGCCTTGCATTATTGTCTTTCCCTAGTGTGCCCAAAAACACACTAGGAGTCTAACTTGTTTTTGAGTTGCTTTGAGTGCATGCCTAGGGGTGAAGGGTTGTTCTTGAGCCATCCGGAACCCGAAAGGTTGTTTAGGACTCTCCGTGCCAATACACTTGCTCGGGTTAGGAATTCAAGAAGAGTTAGCCATCAACAAGCCAATACTTCAATTGCTTCTACATCCACTCCAACAATCGATTACCCACAAAACAACACCATTGAACCCATATTTGAAAACCCCTTCTACAATACACAACAAAATACACCACCAAATTCACCACCTACAATACCTCAACAACAAAATCAACCACAAATGACGACTTTACGTGATCGTAACCGTCCCAACCACGATGATACCCAATCTCCAATAAATTTCGGTGTCTTGGCCCCAAATAATTTTGAGATTCACCCGGCTCAAATGAGTTCTATTGAGCGGGATAGCTTTGGAGGCCTCCCCGATGAGGATGCTCATGCCCACTTGAGAAAATTCAAAAGTAGGGTAGGAATCATGAAGAGGAATGGTGTGCCCGAGGAAACCCTTTGCCTCATGTTGTTCCCATTTTCCCTTAAAGACCGGGCGGAGAGGTGGTTGAATAACCATCCTCCAAACACTTTCACTACTTGGGATGATTTGGCTAAGGAGTTCCTAAGCAAGTACTACCCCGCTTCCAAAACGGCGATGCTAAGGAATGAGATAACAACCTTTCAACAAGAGGATGGTGAATCCTTAGGAGAGGCATGGGATCGATTCATTGACTTACTTGCCCGTTGCCCTCATCATGGAATTGCAGATTGGTATGTCACTCAAACATTCTATCAAACTCTCCTCCCTCAAACCAAGGCTATGGTGAATGCTTCCGCGGGGGGAAGTTTTGATCATTTGAATGACCAACAAGGGGCGGCATTGATTAAGAAGATGGTTGAGTCGGAATCTAGCTATGGTACTAGTTCTAGAGGAAATAGCTTGAGGAGGAGTTCTAAGTACCCAAGTGAGAACTTTCAAATGCGGATACCAATGCCAAGATTGATTTGCTCACACAAACTTTTACAAAGGGTTTTGCCGAGCTTCAAAAAGCTCAAAATCAAAGTCAAGGCCATCATGTGAATGAAGCTAGTGGGTCTTATGCACCTCCTATGGTGGAAGCTTATCAAACCCCCACTTGTGAAATTTGCAATGGGTATGGACACACCTTTGAAGTTTGTGGGAACAATTTTTCTTATAGCAATGAAGGAGGAAATGACTACCAACATGTGAATGCTTTTCAAGGAGTCAACAACAACCCACGGCCCTCAAGGCCTCAATTCCAAAATCAAGGAGCTTACAACCCAAATTCAAATTTCTATCATCCAAGCTCAAAATTTCACCCAAACATGAGTTACAAAAGCCAAAATGTCTTAAACCCTCAACACACACAAACTCAACCTTCCAACCCTCCGGGTTTTTCCCAACCTAGAGGAGGAGGTCAATTTTCTAGAGGAAACTATAACAATCAATTCAACAACTCTCAACAAGGTCAAGGATCCAACCAATTCCAAAATCAACACTTCAATGATCAAGGTTACAATAACCAAGGTAACTTCCAAAACCAAGGTAATTGGAATCAAGGTCAAGGAAATTGGAATCAAAATCAAGGGAACCAAAACTTCAACAATCAAGGCCAAGGTAATTTTTACCAAGGCAATCAAAACAATCAAGCAAGTCAAGGGGTTCCCGATCAATCTTTCCAAGGCCAAGGGCCAAATTTCAACAACAACCAAGGGTCAAATTTCAACAATCAAGGTTCAAGGGGGCAACAAGGAAATTTCAATAACAATCAACAAGGAAACTTTAACCACCAAAGAAGCAACAACCAAGGTTCAAGTAGTCGGAATGACTATGCTTTTGCCCTTCCTTTGACAAATCAACCCCACCAAGAGAATGATCCTTCAATAAGTGAAGTTTTGCAATTAGTCAAAAACATGGAAATCCAAAACAACTTGACTTTGCAAAATGTCACCAATGCTCACAAGAAAGAGGTGAGGGAATTAGAAGCTAGGTTAGCTTCTCAAGCTTTGAACAATCCTCAAAGGCCTTCGGGAGGTCTTCTTGCTCAAGGGAAAAGCTCCAAGGATGCTTCATCAAGCCACCATGCATGTGCGGTGACTTTAAGAATTGGACTAGTGCTTGATAACCCCTACATGGATATGATGAATGATGAGATCCCAAATGATGGGCATGTTGAGGAAGGAGAAAAATTTGAAGAACCCATTTTGACTCCTACCTTGGAGTTAAAAGATGATGGAAAGGGTGAAAATGATCAAACCATAGAGGGAGAGGATGGGTATGTCGAAATTATGCCTTATGAAGAGGAGATGAACAAGGATGTCAATGATGACGGAGTAGAGGTACAACCAATAGCAAAAGCTAAGGTAACCAAGAAAACTCCCATGCCAAAGGTATCTTTTAGTACTCCACTTGTTGTTTCCGATATCCCCTACCCCTCTAGAGCTTTGAAAACTAAGGAAAACATCAAGTTCACCCAATTTAGAAAAATGCTTGAGAGACTTGAAGTGACCTTACCTTTCACCGATGTTATACTAAACATGCCCACATACTCAAAATTTCTAAAAGACATCTTGACTCATAAGAGAACTTTGGGTACCCAAGATGTTATGATTATGGAGGCGGAGTGTAGTGCTCTCCTCATTAATCCTAACTCTTTTAAAATGCCAAAAAAACTTGGGGACCCCGGAAGTTTCTCTATCCCTTGTGTTGTGGGGGGAGTCATGATTTCAAGGGCATTATGTGACAATGGTGCAAGTGTAAGTGTCATTCCCTTAACTATTGCTAAAAGAATTGGACTTGAAAGTTTAACCCACACTTCTATGACTCTACAACTAGCGGATAGGTCCGTTAAGCAACCTTTGGGTGTGCTTGAGGACGTACCCGTTAAAGTTGGCAAATTTTTGATCCCCACGGATTTCGTTGTCCTAGATATCCCGGAGGATAGCCACACTCCCATCATCCTTGGTAGGCCCTTTTTGGCTACCGGAGGAGTCCTCATTGATGTGAGGGACGGGCGGCTAACCTTTAGGGTGGGAAACGAAACCCTTGAATTTAATCTTCCACATCTAGTGAAGGGACCAATGTTTCACAAAGCATGCTCGGTAGAAGTCATTGAAGAAGTGGTTGAGAAGGTGCATGAAGAGGAGAAGTATGAAGAAGAAGCTCTACAAGTGGCACTCCATGATGAAGAGATGGGAGATGACCACGAGGTAGATGATGAGCTAATGAAGAAGGTGGAGGGCCTTCTCCCTCCAAAGGTACAACTTAAGCCCTTACCTCCCTCACTTAAGTACTCTTTTTTAGGTGAGGGAGAGACTTATCCCGTTATCATTAATGCTAATTTAAGTGAAGGCCAAGAACTTGAACTTTTGAAAGTCTTGAAAACTCATAGGGGTTCACTTGGATATAGCATTGATGATATCAAAGGGTTAAGTCCCAATCTTTGCATGCATAGGATTGTCTTGGAGGAGGGTAGCAAACCTAAGGTAGATGGGCTACGTAGGTTGAACCCTAAGATGGCGGAAGTGGTAAAAAGTGAGGTGATGAAGTTGCTAGAGGCCGGGATAATTTACCAAATAACCGATAGCTCTTGGGTGAGTCCCGTCCATGTAGTGCCCAAGAAAGGAGGGGTAACTATGGTGGAACAAGAGGATGGGACTCTCTTAGCTTCTAGACCCGTGACCGGGTGGCGGATGTGCATTGACTATCGCAAATTAAATGCCGCCACCCTCAAAGACCACTACCCCATCCCCTTTATTGACCAAATGCTTGAAAGGTTGGCGGGGCATTCTTACTATTCATTTCTAGATGGTTATTCCAGGTTTTTCCAAATCCCCATACACCCGGAAGACCAAGAGAAAACCACATTCACTTGTCCCATAGGAGTTTATGCTTATAGGAGGATGCCCTTTGGGCTTTGTAATGCTCCGGGGACTTTCCAACGGTGTATGACGGCTATTTTTGCCGATTTTCTTGAGAAGAGTATGGAGGTCTTCATGGACGACTTTAGTGTCCATGGAGACTCATTTGATCTTGGGCTTTTAAATTTGTCTAATGTTTTGCAAAGATGTGAGGAGCACAACCTCGTCCTCAACTTGGAGAAATGCCACTTTATGGTGGAGGAGGGGGTTGTGCTTGGTCACATCGTGTCTAAGAGAGGCATAAAAGTTGATATGGCTAAGGTTTCGGTAATAGAAAACTTGTCACCCCCTACTAATGTGAAGGGAGTGAGAAGCTTTCTAGGCCATGCGGGCTTTTACCGACGTTTCATCAAAGATTTTTCAAAAATAGCCAAGCCTTTAACTTCTCTTCTTCTCAAAGACACACCATTTGTATTTGATGAATTTTGCTTGAGTGCTTTTTGTAGGTTGAAGGAGGCTCTTGTGACGGCTCCCATAATCCGATCACCGGATTGGAGCCTTCCCTTCGAAGTTATGTGCGACGCCTCCGATTATGCGGTCGGGGCGGTGCTTGGCCAAGTTGTGGACAAGAAGCATCATGTAATCTACTACACAAGCAAAACTCTTGATCAAGCCCAAGTCAACTACTCTACAACGGAAAAGGAGATGCTAGCCATTGTTCATGCCGTGGAAAAGTTCCGGCAATACTTTGTTGGTGCTAAGGTTGTGGTATACTCGGATCACTCCGCTTTGAGGCAATTGTTAGTGAAAAAGGATGCAAAACCAAGGCTCTTGAGGTGGGTTCTTTTACTTCAAGAGTTTGACTTGGAAATTAAAGACAAGGCGGGGTCGGAGAATGTTGTTGCCGACCACCTATCTAGATTGACTACCGAAGATCATGGGTTGAAGGATGAGAGTGGCCCGATCAATGAGTGGTTGAGAGAAGATAGTTTGATGATGATAGGTGGTAAATCACCATGGTTTGCGGACTTGGCAAATTTGATTGTGAGTGGGTTTATTCCGGAAGAGTTGGATGCTAGAGCTAGGAGGAAGTTGAAGCATGACTCAAAACGCTATTTTTGGAATGACCCACATCTTTTTCGCAAGTGTGGTGATGGCATGTTTCGAAGATGTGTTCCTAGAGAAGAAGGTATGGAGATAGTTGATAGAATTCACAACTCGGCCTATGGGGGCCACCTTGGTACATCTCGCACCATTGCAAAGGTGTTACAAGGTGGTTTCTATTGGCCATCTATGTTCAAGGATATCCACTACTTTGTCAAATCTTGTGATCGGTGCAAAAGAACGGGGAATATTAGTCAAAGGAATGAGATGCCCCTTCAAAACATTCTTGAGATTGAGCTTTTTGATTGTTGGGGAGTTGATTTCATGGGACCATTTCCCAACTCTTGCGGGAATGAGTACATTTTGGTAGCGGTGGACTACGTGTCCAAGTGGATTGAAGCCGTCGCCACCCCAACAAATGATGCTAAGGTTGTTATCAAGCTCTTCAAAAACACTATATTTCCGAGATTTGGGACCCCAAGGGTGGTGATTAGCGACGGGGGTTCGCACTTTAGGAAGAGCACTTTCAAGTTCTTACTTTCTTCCCATGGTGTCAATCATAAGACCGCTCTTGCCTACCACCCTCAAACTAGTGGGCAAGTAGAGGTCTCAAACCGTCAAATAAAAGCTATCTTGGAGAAGACTACAAGCAAAGGTAGGAAGGATTGGTCTCAAAAGCTTCCGGATGTTCTATGGGCCCTTCGCCCCGCTTTCAAAACTCCACTCGGCACAACTCCTTACAAGCTTGTTTATGGAAAAGCTTGTCACTTGCCAATCGAGTTGGAGCACAAGGCATGGTGGGCCTTAAAGGAGATGAATTTTGATATTGATATGGCCGGAGAGCTACGATTTCTCCAAATGAATGAACTTGAAGAGCTAAGACTTGATGCCTACGAGAGCTCCAAGATCTACAAGGAGCAAACAAAGAAATGGCATGATGCCAAATTGGTTGATAAAGATGTAAAAGTGGGTGACCAAGTCTTACTCTATAATTCTAGAGTCAAGTTGGTTCCGGGAAAGCTACGCTCTAGATGGTCGGGTCCTTTCAAAGTTATCGACATTTCACCACATGGAGCTTTTGAACTTTGGAGCGAAGAAGGTGGTAATTTCAAGGTCAATGGGCATCGAGTGCAAAGATATTTTGATGGCGATGAAAAAGGAACGGTGGAAGTACTCTTCCTTGGGGATCCACTTCCCGAGGAGGAGTCTTGTTTGTAAACTCTTGTGATTTGATAGGTTTGGTGGAGTCCCTCAACAACCACCAATTTTTTGTATATCGCATGCATATTAGGAATAGTTGTGAAGATTTGGATTTGTGTACTCGGGTTTTTCGTCTTTAGGAAGAATTTTTAGGACGGTTTGAAACATTTGTAGTCGGGTTTGGATCAAAACCGTATCATTGGGATTATGTTGGTTGGGTGGATATTGTTGGTGACTTGGGTTTCTTTGGGAGTTTGAAGTGAATTTGAAGACGAAGTGAAGAAATGGAGAACTGCTCCAGGCCGGTCGACCGGCAGCCGGGGTGCCGACCGGCCCAGAGCACTCCAGTAGCCAATTTTTGAAGAGTGAAATTTGAGTAGCAGGTATTCCAGGCCGGTCGACCGGCAGCCGGTGTGCCAACCGGCCTGGAACCCTTTATCATAGGAAGTGAATTTTGAAGAATTTTCGAGCTGTATTCTGTGCCGGTGGACCGGCGGCCGGTCTGACGACCGGCCCAGAGCGCGCATAACTGAAATTTTGGAAGTTCAATTTTTTGAGCTGTGTTCCTGGCCGGTGGACCGGCGGCCGGT
>JAIUZE010015533.1:0-30765 GCA_022085475.1 Heliosperma pusillum
AAAATATTATTTTTTTAATAAAATTTCGGTCTTCAAACTTGCAAGGCGAGTCGGGAAAAGTCAACGGAAGTCAAAGTCGACTTAAAAGTTGAGAAAATTCAAAAATGACTTAAAAGTCAAGAAAAGTTTAGAACGACTTAAAAGTCAAGAAAACGTCAATGACGACTTTTAAAAAGTCAAGGAAAGTCAAAGACGACTTAAAAAGTCCAGAAAAGTCAAAGATGATGAAAAACGGTCTTTTCATGAAATTCCTCAAAAATTCCAAATACGAACGCGGAATTTCAAAATACGACTCCGAACGAAAATTTCTATTTTAAAACTTAAGTTCTACTGAAAAGTGTTAGTAAATATTTTTACTAGAAAAATCGGGTACTTTTCGGGTTGTTACATTCTTGTACTCACATGACTCCTCTTCACAACGCACAAAATCAAACCTTTTGATTGTCGCGTGAAACCGGATATCCAACTACGAGGAGCTTGCTTCAACTCATAAATGGATTGCTGCGACTTACATACTTTATTTTGTGCAGAAGGCAATGTGAAACCCTCAGGTTGAGTCATATGGACGTCTTCCTTAAGCTCTCCGTTAAGAAAAGCTATTTTTACATCCATTTACCATTTCTCATAATCATAGTATGTTGTTATAGCCAATAGAATATGAATCGATTTCAGCATTGCTACGGGAGAAAAAGTTCCCTCATAATCAATACCTTCCTTTTCATTATATCCCTTAGCAACAACACGAGCCCTATAGGTTTCAACCTTCCTATATGCTCTAATCCTTTTATTATACACCCATTTACATCCAATGGGTTTAAGGTCCTTAGAGCAATTAACCAAATCCCATACTTTGTTGATTCTCATGGACTATATTTCAGATTTCATAGCCTCAAGCCATTTCTCATGGTCTAGACATGTCATATCCTCTTTGAAACACTTGGGATTGTCATCAACAATTGGGATATCATCCATATGATTATCCTTGTCATTCTGCACCATAAGGTTTAATCGATCTGGTGCACGACGTTCCATACCAGACCTTCTTAGAGGCTCATGTACACCTTGATTCTCTTGTTGCCTTGGTTCCTGAGCCAGTGCATTTACCACGTCATTCACCTTAACACTTGAGGTTGGAATTCTCGGAGGCAACTTTAAGACATCAAGTAAAGGTTGCTCAACTTACATCTCTTGCTCTTGAGCTAATGCCGATTTGTTGGTATCTTGAATCTCATCAAGATCTATCTATATACCATTGTAGATACCTCGTTTCTACACCTTTCGCCAACGACCCAATGATGATTGGGCCGCATGTTTGGTATGCGAAACGATTTATGACATTTTATAAGTTTATCGTCAACTGATAGCTCAAATACTTGTGTCCAACCCTTGGTAGTCATCTACGTGCCAATACGATCGATTTGACAGTCATTAGAGTTTATTTGGAGTCCGAGTCAAAAACCGCTTCATTTTATATAAACCGTCTTTTAAAAACCGAGTCTGAACGCTCGAGAATATTCTGGATATTTTAATATTTCAAAACTTATTTTTTTTGGTAAAATATATCCGTATTTTATTTAAAGGTATTCGAAATCAACCGCAATTCCATAAAAGAAACGCGGAAATCTTTCTTTCAAAGTAGGAAACTGCTTGGGAAATGACACAGCAGGTGCTGCGCCTCTTCCAAGAGTCGCAGTTCCTGCTGCGCCTCTTCCCCAGGCTTGTTTTGCTTGTTTCCGGAATATTTTCTAGTTTTATTTCCGTGTTCGAGTTATTCCAAAACTCTTCGGATTTTTCCCTATAAAAAGAGAGGTTCGTGCTCACTTTCAAGGCACGCGAGTATTCCGCCCCTTCTCTTCTCTGTCTTTGTATTCTAGACCTTGCTCTAAGCTATCGACATCTACGTGCTTGATCAATCGACCACGTAAGCTCAGATCCTTCTGGGTATCTGTCACGTTTGCATGACCGACCAATTTGACCAGTACACTTAATCAATCAATCTTTTAATCAATTTTAATCCTCTTACTGTTGGAGCCTGTGTCCTCCACAGTTAGTGCAATAACATAAATAAATCTCTGTAGGTTCACAGGGTACACTTTGTATAATAATCAGTTGATTAACGTTTATCAATAACGGTTGGCTTGCTAGATAAGTTTGACGTTATTGTCATACAGATGGCGGTGATCAACTGGTCCCTAAAAGTCACACCTAAAGGATGTGATTGAGAGATGTGATTATTTGAGAAAATAATCATATTGATGCCTTATTAAACGACTAAAAGGTTAGTCGGTGTTTTTGACTAAAAGGTTAGTCAATGTGATGATGATATAATTATTTAATAACGATGAAATAATGTTAGCTAAGACGAATTAACTGTAATTCGTAATAATTAAATATAACCAATGATTTTATATTATAGTGAGCTTAAATGAATTAAAAATGAATTAATAAAACATAAAGTACTGAATTTAATTTTATAAATATACGGATATTTATAATTGAAGTATATATTATACGATTGTCATAATAATTGTTATGTTAATATATCTACTGCAAAATGTTGCAATGGACCTTATTAATGTATGACAACATATTAGACAAATATAATATGTATAACATTATATTAAATGGAAGCTAATACAACCGGAAAATAGTCCAAATACACTGAGGATTTTTCGGTCCATGGGTAGTAGTTTTGAGGAGTCAAATCTCCTCATAAAACCTGAGGGAGTGCCGTGAGATAGGTAGAAGAGAAGAAAAAAATTCTAACCTAATTTCTACACTCTCTTGTGCCTCCATCACAAAAAAAAAACACAAAAACCTAAAAAAAGTTAACAGTAACTTTTTAATTATCTTTCTAGCAAAGGAGAAGGGCATTTCTCGATCAATCTTGGGTGAGACGATTAGGAGGATATCTACTTTGATATCAGTTCTTAGGCCGAATTTTGCTAGGACCAAAGGTTAAATTCGCTTTCTCTAAATTTTATATTGTTTTCATATTAATGACTCGCAATTCATATTCTATAATTTTGTTATAATCCTAAATTTTAAGGGGATGTAAACAGTTATTTCCCACAAGTGGTATCAGAGCATAAGGCTACAAAATTATATTATATGTTTTTCATTTTATGATATATAAATTTGAGAAATGAAATTTAATACCGGAAAAAAAAAATTTGTTACGGCTGTTTTTTTTTAGGGCCGTGTGTTTTTTTTTTAGGTCTTGTTTTTCCATTGTTGATTTATTGATATTGTTATTTTAAAAGGTTAAAATTCAATATAATAAATTTGTACTTGCTTTAATTTGATAAGGATTAAATTAAAATAAGATGGAATTGTTTTGTTTTTGTTGTTGCTATTGTTTTCGGACTCATTGTTTTAAATTGATAATTTTTGTATAATGATTCAATTTTAATGATGTTCAAAGCGATTGTGATTAAATGAATATAAGGATAATCGATTTAATCATGATTTAGATGTTCATTTTAAAAGGTTAAATTGAATAATCTAGTTTGAATCAATATTTAATAACGATTAGATATTGAATTTTGTACCGATCTAGCAATATTGACAACACCGAATTTTTTTTTTTCCCTCTGTCCGTGCTGCTGCTGTTTAATAAAAAAGAAAAAAAAAAAATTTTTTTTTTTTTTTTCCGTAGCAGCAGGTAATTTTTATGGTTTTAATTTTGTTTCTTTTCGGTTTTTTGATTAATCCGTGAGAAAGAAAGAAAAAAAAAATTATTTTTGGACTGGTACTGTTCACGTGAACAGTGATCAGTAAAGAAAAAAAAAAAATTTTGTTTGTTTTTTTTTTTGACATTATAAAGATAATGTTTGTTTGTTATTGTGAAAAGGTTTAAAATAAAAATGGATTATGGAAGATTAAAATTGTTGTGGGCAATTAAGGAATTGTCACATAATTTTGATCGTTTTTAATGGTGGTTTGGATAATTAATCAACATAATTAATGAATTATGTTTTGTAGTATTAATTTATATAGTTGATGCATTTTATTTTTGTCGAATGAATGAATGAATGGTTTGATTTACGTTTTTGCAATTGGTTGAAAAATGTAAATCCTAGTGTGGCCTTAGTTAATCATGTTTTCGTAATGATGGAAACATGGTTTGGATGTAATTTTGAGATCTCGAATCTCCTTTTATTTTTCTTTTAATTATGTTTTGGAATTATAATGTAAATAGGTTTATTTTGTAATTTTTAAATGTAATTTAAGAATACTAAAGACGGAGATCGGATGCTCACTCCCGCTTCATGGACCAAGATGGAACATCAAGTCAAGCTTCTCGGGTCCATAAGGATGGATTCCAAACTTGTATTTACTGTTCATTTTGGTAGTTAGGCCACACTAGGACCGTTGTAATAGTTTACGTTTTTTTTCCATTCTTTTGCTTTTCATTCACATGTTAAATAACTGCATCATTTGCCGCCTAAACCAAACCACCTAAATTGCATGAAAAATGATTCATATAGTTTTGAATTTTCATCTTAGACATACAGATGTCACTCGTTCATAGGGCCATCACCTTAGTCTAAATCATTCACGAAATGCTAGAAATTTGTTCACTTAAAATGAATTAAATTTAAGATGATGGGATCTTCCTCTAAAATGAAAAATGAGATTAGTCTTTATAGGAAAAACTACTATGAACCCCTTCTTCGTCGGAAGTCATAATATGACCCCTTCTACGTTGGGTAAGTAGTGAGTGTTGACCTATTTTCCCTCAACATTGTAGTCCGAGTAATATCTCGGGATTATAATGGACTAAAGATAGAATTTACAGAAATTTATCGACCGAGAATTCTAAAGGTAGAATTAGCCAAGAGGTTGGCTTATCAATTTACAGAAATTGAGTCTTGGGATCATTTATATAATTCTTGAGGGAGGTCAATTGTATAAATGCATGAGTCATCGCATTAAACAGTTTTGCATTAAGACTTAATTTTAAAACGATGAAACTTATCATAATTTTTCTTCTTTTCACAGTTTCTTGAATCCGTTATATAAAGATATAACTGCTAAAAATAACAAATGGCTGGACGTACAGACGACCCAATGCCAAGTGCTACACTCGCTCGCGAGTCCTGGCTAAAGATCTTTATGGACAACATGAATCAGTCCACGCGACTGAAGAATGATGGGTCAAACTTTGCGGACTGGGAGGCGGCCTTACGGAATGCTGCCATTGCTGACGGTAAGCTCAAGTACTTGACTGAGCCACTACCGACTAACCCAGGCCCCAATGCAGGAGCCAATGCATCACTTGCTTATAGTGATTTTGTAATGGAGGCGGGTGCGATAAAGAACGTACTCATCTTTTCAATGGAATCCAATTTGCAGAGGCGATTCATAGCCAGGGTGCAAACAAGATTTTCACCACTCTCTCTAACGAGTTCTCGAAAGCTCCGAGGATCGTTAGCTATGAGTATACCTGTCGCTTCTTTGAGGAGAAACTCCAGAAGGGCCAAGCGGTTATCCCACACATTCTTGCTATGATCGAGAATGTCGAGAAGCTGGAGGCTCTTGGTTGTAAAATCGATGAGAAGATCATTATTGATCGTGTGCTCCATTCACTTCATGATGGTTTTGACCTTTTCAGGGCAAATTACTATATGAATGATATGAAGAAAAGTCTTCATCAGCTCCACTCACTTCTCGTACAGACCGAGAGTGATCTGAAATTGACTCACTTCTCGTACAGACCGAGAGTGATCTGAAATTGAGTGGGAGCGTGAAACATGACGTTCTCATGATTAACAACAAGGGTAGGGGTAAGGGCAAGGCTCAAGCTGACCTAGCTGTAGGGAAGCAAAAGTTCAAAAAGCCAGGAAAGGTCAAGAGTGGGCCTGGTGAGACTAGCGGTATCTCACAAGGCAAGACAAAGAGCAAAGATAACGTGGAGTGCCACCATTGCCACAAGTCTGGGCATTGGAGGCGGAACTGCCCCGTGTATGCTGAAGACGTAAAATCAGGCCGCGTCACTCCTGTTGGTACGTCATCTTTTATTCATATGATTGAGATTAACCATGCAAGTTTCGGAACTTGGGTACTAGATACTAGTTGTGGTTCTCATCTGTGTAATCATTTGCAGGGCCTAAGAAGCATCACAACTCTCGCAAAGGGTGATGTGGACCTGCGAGTGGGGAATGGAGCTAGAGTTGCTGCCGTTTCAGTTGGAACATATGTAATCCAACTCCCTAGTGGTTTTGAGTTATTGCTGAATAATTGTTACTATGTACCCAGTTTGTCGAAAAACATTATTTCTGTTTCCGTACTTGAAAAGGACGGTTTTTCGTTTTTAATAAAGGATAGTAGCTGTATTTTTTCTCTTTAAAACGTATGATTTATGTAAAGGCTTTTTCCATAATGGAATATATGTTTTTAATCAAACCACAATACATGCATTGAGTAGTAAGAAAGCAAAGGTTGGTGACAAAGATCAAACCTATTTATGGCATTGCCGTATGGGACACATAAATGAAAAACGCGTGAAGAAGCTCATTGATAATGGGACTATCTCCCCATTTGACTATGAATCTTTTTGGCACGTGTGAATCATGTCTCATAGGCAAAATGACTCGAATTTCCTTCAAAGGTGTTGGAATGCGCGCTGCTGACCTATTAGGACTCATACATACTGATGTGTATGGACCTATGTCAATCAACGCTAGAGATGGCATAGGTATTTAATCCTTTCACACGGACGATTTGAGTAGATAGTGATGGTTTTACTTAATGAAGCATAAAAGTGAGTCCTTTGACAAGTTCAAGGAATTCCAGAATAAGGTTGAAAACCAACTGGATAGAAAGATTAAAGCCCTACGTTCAGATCGTGGTGGCGAATATCTTTCGAATGAGTTGATCAACACCTTAAAGACTGTGGTGTAGTACTACAGTTAACTCCACCTGGAACACCACAATTGAATGGTGTGTCCGAACGGAGAAATCAAACATTACTTGACATGGTTCGATCCATGATGAGTCACACGGTTGTGCCTGACTCATTATGGGGATATGCTCTATTTTCAGTTGCTCTAATACTTAACCGAAGTCTGTCTAAAGCTGTAGACAAGACTCCATATGAATTATGGAAGGGAACGGTCCCTAACTTGTCCTTTATTCGGGTTTGGGGCTGCGAGGCTTATGTCAAATGGGGACCTGGCGATAAGCTCAGCCCACGATCGGTCAAGACATACTTTATTGGTTATCCAAAAGGGATGTTTGGTCACTACTTTTACTTGCCTACCGATTATCGAGTTTTTGTTGCGGCTAGTGCGACGTTCTTAGAGATAGAATTTCTCGAGAATAGGACAAGTAATGGAACCTTCGATCTGTCGGAGATTCCAGAACCAATAACCGAGCTACCAATGGAGGAAACTGTTCCTTCATCATCGGCTGCGGTAAATATTCCTGAGGAACCTAGAAGGTCGGGTAGAGTCTCCATTCCTCCAGACAGATACATTGGTATGGTCGAGGAGAATGGGAGAGATGACGTTTTACTCCTAGAGAGTAACGAACCCGCTACCTATAAAGGTGCCATGACCTGTTCCGACTCTAAGCTATGGCTTGAAGCCATGCAATCCGAGATGGACTCTATGTATGAGAATACGTATGGGATCTGGTTGACTTACCTGATAAGGTTCGGCCTCTTCAGTGCAAATGGCTTTATAAAATAAAGCATTCTGTAGAAGGACAACCAGATACATACAAGGCACGACTAGTGGCAAAGGGTTTCACTCAAGTGCAAGGATTGCACTATGATGAAATTTTTGCACCCGTAGTTATGCTGCGTTCCATTCGGATAATCTTAGCGATTGCCGCTTTTCATGACTATGAAATTTGGCAAATGGATGTGAAAACCGCCTTCTTAAACGGTTAATTGGAGGAGGAGTTGTACATGGTACAACCCGAAGGTTTCATTGATCCTAAAAATCCTAAGAAGTATGCAAGCTTAAGCGTTCCATTTATGGACTTAAGCAAGCTTCTCGGAGTTGGAATCATCGTTTTGACCAGGTGATAAAAGAGAATGGATTTACTCGATCGGTCGAGGAACCATGCTTATATATCAAGTCGAGTGGGAGCAAGATTGTCTTCCTAATATTGTATGTCGATGACATACTCTTGATTGGGAATGACATACCTCTCTTAACTTCGGTAAAAGTTTGGTTAAAGAACCATTTCCAGATGAAAGATCTGGGCGAGGCACAAAGAATTTTGGGGATCCGTATCTACAGAGATAGATCACGACGGATGTTATCCCTCAGTCAGGAGTCTTATATAGATAAGATTCTTGAGAGGTTCAGCATGACCAACTCCAAGAAGGGGAACCTTCCAATGGTCTCTGGGATGCATTTGAGTAAAGCTCAGGCACCAAAGACATCGGAAGAGGTCGAGCGCATGAGTCGGATTCCTTAGGCATCAGCTATAGGATCGATCATGTATGCCATGATATGCACACGTCCAGACGTGGCATATGCATTGAGTATGACGAGTCGTTACCAAGGCAATCCAGGTGAAACACACTGGATAGCTGTTAAGAATATCCTTAAGTACCTACGGAGGACTAAGGATTGGGTATTGACTTATGGAGGTGACACTGAGCTATGCGCAACCGGTTACGCAGATGCTAGCTTCCAAACGGATCGAGATGACTCGAAATCTCAGTCTGGATTCGTGTTTACTCTTAATGGCGCTGCGGTCAGCTGGAAAAGCTCCAAACAAAATGTTATAGCAGATTCTACGACTGAGTCCGAGTACTATGCTGCTTCAGAAGCTGCGAAGGAAGCTATATGGATGCGTCAGTTCTTACAGGGACTAACCGTAGTTCCTAGTTCGGATGACGCGATCACCATCTATTGTGATAATAGTGGTGTCATCTTCCAGGCTAAGGAGCCTAAGTCCAGCAACAAGTCTAGGCATGTACAACGGAAGGCTCACATGATCCGAGATTACGTGGAACAAAGGGAGATAGTGATAGACAAGATTGCTACGGATGATAACGTTGCAGATCCTCTCACTAAACCGTTAAGATATGATAAGCATGAAGGGCACGTTATTTCCATGGGAATTAAGCGTGTTCCTGAGTTGTATTAGTTGGTTTATATGGATTAGACACCTGTATCTTTTTCATAAAACTATTAATAAAATCATCGTTATGTTTTATATTTTGTTTTTCATGTGGGTTGTACAGACAACATTGAACACCACAAAGTGAACTGAATTACATTATATTTGTTTTGGGTCCGTAATTGCCTACATGAGTTGATAACTCTGGCAATTATTTTGTGACGTCGATTGATGGTGGGTTCAATGAGCCATAAGTCAAACTGTTGACTGATCGATCACAGATGCGGGTTATAATGATACTGCGCAGGACATTTTCGTGACGACGTTATGGAGTCCTAAATGTTTTAGAACATTAGGTGCCAGGTCGTGGATAGGACATCCATAGTGTTCCTAGAGTCGATTCTTTTGACTATCGACTGTCTCTTGAGATAAAGGCAGTTTTTGGGTGACTTTGATTTGTTTCTCATGGTCGACCGTAACAGGAGGCTAAGTAGATTTTCACTGGGTCATTTCATACTTCGCTTGTATCTGCAAGATTCTAGTTGAAGAAAATATCCAACCTTTATCAGGTTATGTTATTTCTCAGGGCCACTCGAGGAGCTGTAACTGAAATGCATGACCATGCTCGAATAAAGATTCGTTTATCAGTTAAGTTACAATCTAGTCGGGGAAACCACTCTTGATATTGATCACTTGTAAACTACGACCTTTGTGAATACGGACTTTGCAAATTGGTTTACATTGAGTGGGAGAAATTTATAATGGATATGAGAATCGGTTATCGCACATACACTTGTACGGACAAGTGGGAGATTGTTGGAGCCTGTGTCCTCCACAGTTAGTGCAATAACATAAATAAATCTCTGTAGGTTCACAGGGTACACTTTGTATAATAATCAGTTGATTAACGTTTATCGATAACGGTTGGCTTGCTAGATAAGTTTGACGTTATTGTCATACAGATGGCGGTGATCAAATGGTCCCTAAAAGTCACACCTAAAGGATGTGATTGAGAGATGTGATTATTTGAGAAAATAATCATATTGATGCCTTATTAAACGACTAAAAGGTTAGTCGGTGTTTTTGACTAAAAGGTTAGTCAATGTGATGATGATATAATTATTTAATAACGATTAAATAATGTTAGCTAAGACGAATTAACTGTAATTCGTAATTAAATATAAAATGTTATATTTAGTTGTAGCATATAATGTGAGCTTAAATGAATTAAAATGTTAATTCGTAATTAAACATAAACCGTTATATTTAATTAGCAGGATTATAAATATACTGATATTTATAATTGAAGTATATATTATACGATTGTCATAATAATTGTTATGTTAATATATCTACTGCAAAATGTTGCAATGGACCTTATTAATGTATGACAACATATTAGACAAATATAATATGTATAACATTATATTAAATGGAAGCTAATACAACCGGAAAATAGTCCAAATACACTGAGGATTTTTCGGTCCATGGGTAGTGGTTTTGAGGAGTCAAATCTCCTCATAAAACCCGAGGGAGTGCCGTGAGATAGGTAGAAGAGAAGAAAAAAATTCTAACCTAATTTCTACACTCTCTTGTGCCTCCATCACAAAAAAAAAAACACTAAAACCTAAAAAAAGTTAACAGTAACTTTTTAATTATCTTTCTAGCAAAGGAGAAGGGCATTTCTCGATCAATCTTGGGTGAGACGATTAGGAGGATATCTACTTTGATATCAGTTCTTAGGCCGAATTTTGCTAGGACCAAAGGTTAAATTCGCTTTCTCTAAATTTTATATTGTTTTCATATTAATGACTCGCAATTCATATTCTATAATTTTGTTATAATCCTAAATTTTAAGGGGATGTAAACAGTTATTTCCCACACTTACGAGGGCACTTTTTTTTACATTCGAGTCGAGCTATCACTAAATTGCAACTTAGTTAATCTCGTTTCGTCAGCATGTAAGTCTGAGGGTGTAATAATCCCATATATTGAATTTTATTTTGTACTTTATTTAATTTATGTAAGATTCATGTCGTAAGTATGTTATAACCTTTTCAAAACTTCTTTATTTTAGTCTTTTCTTTGTGTATAAGTCGTCTTTTAAACATAATTTTTCATATTTAGATGTTTTAATCCTTGACTTGGATCCCTAATAGTCAATATTAGTGGGTTTTGGTCTTATAATTTAATTAATTAAATCATATTTATTCGACTTATAGATCGACAATAAACCGTAAAATCACCAACGAATACTAACTGATTGCTTGCGATTCTGGCTTCACAGCCATAACCCACCTCTAGAACAGACGTAGGGGTTGATGCGCCTCTTCCAGAGGACGCATCACCTGCTGCGCCTGTTCTAGGTTGGATTCTGTCTCTGAACTTCCTTAATTGTCTTGACGTAGCCTTAATTACTAATTAATCGACTATTAATTCTAGTATCGCTGCTAGTCTGTTCTTTTAATCTTTTATTCTTTTCCTTTTCTTCAAATCTTTGTTTTGACATATTTTCGACATAGATCCTGAGATCCGTTGTAATCTTTGTAATTCTTTTGTAATTTTATTTAGTCATTAATTATTGCAACGATTGTATGATTTAATTGTCTTCTCACATGTAATCAATCTTAATTCCTATTTCGACATAATTGATTGTTAAACTATATGTTCAACCAACATAGTCTAAGCTCACATACTAGGATTAAATCGTGGATGTTGCATAACATGCATATAACTGACAACATATCGAGTACATAAGAGTTTCCCTAATCATTAGTAGAGGCCGCTATCGAAGCGGGCGGGATTAGGTGTTCGATTATAAAACTTCCTAATACGTACCCTCACCCCTTACTACAGATCTCTGTGAACATTCGTGTTCATTAGCATCCAAGAGAGTTTGTCTAGACATAGAATGCTAAGGGTAACGAGTTCTTAGTGTTCATGTCATTACTTTGTGTCTTGACATGGCATAAAGTATTCGAACGGTTCCAACTTCCCACAAAAGTTGGTGGCGACTCCACAAATGCGTATTTCTACGTTTGTCCCTTTTCAAGCGCACCCGACCGTGGTTTCTCACACCACAGCCTGACACGTGGTCGCGAATCCGTGTACCACAACCATGACTTCTTTTTTCAAGGAATTCCTTTTCCAAAAAGATTGCATCTCTGGAAACAAACACCAACTATTCAGAAGACTGGTAAAAATAGTAACTCATAGTCTTCTTTGGATAACCAACAAACCTGCACTTATCAAACTTTGCATCAAGCTTGTCTGACTGCTGCAACACCCCAAATTTTATAATAATGAATAATTAACTAAAGTCGTAAATTTTATAAATTCGTCTTTTACTTTTATTAGTTAAAATAATTTAAGTCGATAACTTATGATTTCGTGGCTTTAAATTAATGTTAAATAGAATTTAGTTTAGTTGGGTAGAAACCGTCGCATTTCAGTCCGTTATGAGTTTATAATCGGATTCTACGCGAAAATCTAAGTAAGTTGACCAAATATGAAATTTGGGCCTTCTATTATTCATCTTCTAAAAATAGACCCAACAAATATCTCCTTCTTTCTTCTCAAATTTCAGCAACATATTCATTCACCATCATCTTCACCCTCAAACAACCAAAAACCACCATTAAACCTTCATAACTCCCTAAACTTAAGACGGAAGCCATTTCTCCATCTCTCAACGAAACTCGACGATTTTTATATAAATCTTCTCCTCTCATCTTTCTCTTCCTTTTCATAACATAAAATACCCATTTACTCCAACTATTTATAAAATCCATTTTCTAGATCTAAACTTAAGACGGGCATAACTTCTTCGTTTCGTAACGTAATTCGATTCCGTTTAATGTTTCGGAATCCTCTCCCCGTTCTCTTTCTTTCTAACCAATAAAAGATCGAAACTTTTAACCTTCTTTTAAGACCAATTTCCATAAATTTCGGTTTGGACTACTACTATATGTTGCTTATCGATAAAAGGGTGGACTATGAAGATTTTGGGTCAAGGAATTCATGTGGGTTAATGGTTAGCTTGGGCAATGAAGATTTGAAGTGCTAATTGAGGTAACGGTGATGAGTTACTCGATATCAATATGTGTTTTAATGTTTTAATTGTGGTTTTAGTTAGGAAACATGCAATCTTGCCTTAATTTCATGAGGAAATGTGTTAGTAATTCTTTCATATGTGTGAATTCATCTTCTATGCTTATCTTTCACTAATCATATGCTAAATTACATTCAAGTTGTTAATTATGCTTATTTTATCACATTTGGACTTAAGATGGGTATTAAATGTGCCTTGGTTTTCCTTAATTGATTTTACCCAATGATTGGTGATGATTATTATGCATTAAGTGTGGTTTGATGTTGGTAAGTGTTGTTGGAATTGAATGGGTAACAATGGAACTTGGGTTTGATTGTTGTTGAGGTTGAATTTCGTGTTTGTTATCACTAGACCTGGCAAAATAAAACCGAACCCAAAAAACCAATCTAAACATCTGTATTAATAACCGATCGAACACCCGATATGAGTAACTTCAATAGTACCCGGAACCAGACTCAATCCGAATCGAACCAAAACTGAACCGAAGTCAATATTAACCGAATGATACTCGAACCTGTATACATTCGAATCGATAAGAGCGGAACCGATAGACCTGAATTATAAGTATTTATTTTCTCATAAAATACTCACGTTTTAGGTGTTTTTTCACTAATTTTTTATTTTATTAATGGTTTTATGAATTATGGTATTCAAATTGAAAGGTATAAGGTACATTTAATCTATTTTTTTTTAGCTTTAACTAAAAAAGATTATTGCCTGAAACCTAACCAAATTGATATAAACTCGATTTGAACCGCACCCGACTCGAAACATCACAAACCGATGAAAGTGACTAATCAAAATGAGCCCGATAAAAATCGAACTGAAACTGAAACTAAGGTCAAACCGATTTAAAGCAAACTGATTTAACCTGATCCGAAATTGATCTGATTGACCCGTTTGACAGGTCTAGTTATCACAGCCGGCCGGCCGGCTGGGAACTCGTCTGATGTGAATTGGTCATTTTGAGGATTTTTGGTATTGCGTGAGTCCCAGCCGGTCGACCGGCCGTCGGTTCACCCAACCGGATGGGAACACCTGTAAGTTAGTTGATTTTCATTTAAGTCTGCGAGTCCCAGCCGGCCACCCCGCAGCCAGCCACCCGGCTGGAACTCCCCCTTTCCCATTTTCTTCATTTTTCTCATCTGGCATATGACCCCAGCCGGGTAGCCGGCAGCCGGTCACCCCCACCGGCTGGGGATCCCCTGTATATTTTTAGTGTTTTTTGGTGTTGCTGAGGTACCAGCCGGTCCAACTGACCGGCTGGTACCCCCTGTAGTTCTTTCTTATTTCTTTTCCTTACGACTTCACATGTAATAATTCGTATGGTTTGTTTATCTTATAAACTTACGTAATCACATTAAATATTCATGTTTAGAATATATGATATCTCACATGCTTATATCACATGTTTTGTGACGGTTTTTGTTATGCCCCTCTTGCGTCGGTTCTACTTTATGTATTGATGTGAGCACTACGTGTTGGGTGCTTGAACTCTCATTTCCTAGCTACACCCTATCCTCGTTAGACTGGAATGTCGGAGCGATAGGGTGTATCCTTGATGCTTGTATGCATGTTTTAGTGGGGATATGACGACGTTGTTAGAAGGTGAATGTAATGCGTTGATCGACCCGGCTGTCAAATGTCGTATCCTTGCAAGGTGATGTCATTGCATGTAGCGTACTAGCCTTACTTTTGACTATAGATCTCTTTCCGCCTCTTTCGTGTGGTTTAGCCGAATTTGAGGTACTCGACGTCCTTCGTGTTGATCAAGTCTTGGATGTGTGCACGTCTAGCCACATGTCGAATCGGGTACACGTCTTGTCCCGAGAGTCTGGCCAGATTTAGATTAGGACCTTATTATTATCGTAGTCCTACCGAGAGGATTATAGTCTTGTGTGTGCGAAACGTCTTATCGTACACGGTTCAAGGGAACGTCTTACCCTGTGGACATGTTTGTCTAGGTCATGAGTATATGATGATCATTATTTATACACATATTTTACACTTCCCTTAGATATATAAAACTCGATTTACCGTCTTTCCTTGCTTATTTCTATGCTATTTTAGCTAGAATATCGATTCTGCCACTTCTGTTATGTTTTAATGCAGATTGGATGCATTTGGAGATTTTTGAGTAGATATGAAAAATGGCGAAGTCGGATCGTAGAAGGTTAGGCACGGAAATCGAGAACGAAAGAGAAGAAATGAAGGAAATCGAAGAAACAAGCCAAAAGAAGGGCTGCTCGACCGAGCAGATGCCCCTCGCTTGATCGAGTCGTGATGATTGCTGCTCGATCGAGCAGATTCACTTTGCTCGATCGAGCAACCTAGTTTTTCGACGGTTTTCGTATTTTCCTAAACTAGTTTAACCTAATTAATTAGATTTTTGTTATAAAACGAAAGCTCGTCTTTCATAATTAGGTATGCTTTTATATTAGAAACTCAAGTTTTCTTTGCTTGGCTACTAGATTTTATTATCAATACGATTGTCTTTAGTTCAACTTGTAATCGGTACTCTTCAATCTTTCTTTGTTATTTAATTAGTTACCTTCTAGTTCTTAATTATTCTTTGTTATTCCTTTCATTGTTGTTAAGCATGTTTACTTTAATTATTATCGTTGTTATTTATATCGTTATGAGTAGCTAATTTCCTTTTTAGGGTTGAAGGGGGATGTAGGATTGTTAGAAGGGGTAGATTAATTAATTGAATTGCAATTGCATGGTTATCTTTTGATTATCGTTTTAATTCTAGTTGTTTGATTACTGGCCAGGATTAATTAACTAGTCTCGCGAATTAGGATTAACACCGACCGGGTTAAGACTAAGATAGGCTACAATAATTGAATAGAACTCGTTTAATGATAGCGATCTCATGTTAAATTGTAGATCTAAAGGGCATAATTGAATCAACCGATCTTGTGACCTTAGATAACTTTATTGCATGTTAGTTGATTACACCTTTACCCCTGAACAATAATCCTAGTGAACCTGAGACCCTAGACTTTTAATCTCATTGTTTTCAATCGTTTATTGTTATCGTTTGCTTTTAGTTATTGTTATTGTTTGCCATTAGTTTAGAACACAAATCTTAAACACTGAAATTGTTACTTTAGAGACAAACCTAGTTTAACATATTAGTATATTACCGCCTCCCTGTGGATTCGATACCTTACTTACCGCTGACTATTAGTTAGTAGTGAATTAGGTTTACTTTGATTAAGGAGACGGGACTTTACCCTTATCAAATTTGGCGCCGTTGCCAGGGAGGCAACAGTTTTCTGTTTGTTTCTACTTAGTTTGTCTTTTTTGTCTAAAGGAACCTAAGTTCCTTGAGACAGTTCTCATTCTTTTATTTAGTTTTCGTTTATTCCCAGGTGTTCTAGGTCCGATCTCGTACCCTACGATTCCGAACCAGAAAGGACTCTCCGAGTTAGACGAAACTTTTGGAAGGAAATTCAAGAAGCGGAAGACTTGAGTACGCTTGACACAGTTTACGCCGAATTTGTCGCAGAAAAACCATCCTTAGAAGAGGATACACATATTTCTGCACCCACTACAACCATGCCTACTTTAGCCAGCCATTCGGAGCCTACCGTTGCGTCTATTCCCAAGGGATTCAAACTCCCTACTACGGGTAATGGCACCTTTGAGATTCTTCCATCTTATATCTCTTTGGTGGAGCGAAACATGTTTGGTGGAAGCCCAACTGAGGATCCTGCTAAGCATATGGAGAGATTCACCAATTATTGTTACTCTGTTCCTTTAACGGGTGGGGTAACGCAAGATAAGATCAAGTTGATGTTATTTCCCTTTTCACAACGAGACGGGGCATAAGATTGGTAGAGTGAGTTAGATGTGGATGCACTTGGCATAACTGATTGGAATTCTTTGGCTCTTGCATTCTATAAAAGATATTTTCCGCCATAGAAAACCAATGCCATTCGAAGTCAAATCACAAGTTTCAAACAAAGTCCCACTGAGAACTTTAATGAGGCCTGGGTTCGCTTCAAAAAACTTGTCAAATCTGTTCCACATCATGGTTTTGATACTTGGTTCCTATACAATCATTTTTACAACAGGTTATATGATGATCAGAGAGCATTGCTAGATTCTGCTGCTAATGGGAGATTCCAAAATAACACTACCGATGCTAATGCTTGGGAGTTGATTGATGAGATAGCCACTCACATTGCTGAGTATGGTAATCCTAGGGGTAATGCGAGGAGAGGAGGTTTGGATAATGCCGTTGCAGCTCAGTTGGAGGCATTAACTGCCAAAATTGCCGAATTACAAACTTCAAAATCCTTGGAAAATAAGCAAACGGTTCATGCCGTGGTTCAACAAGAGCCATCCTGTGAAAGATGTGGTAGTATGGCGCATAATGCAGTTGAGTGTATGAGTACGGTTGAGCAAGTACTTGCCTTTTAATCCTTTAAGCAAGGTACACCTTACTCTAACTTTTAAAATGAAAAGACGAGAGAGCATCCCAATTTCTCCTATCGAAGTCAGAATGTTCTTAATCCTACCCCACCGCCACCTCAGCAACAAGGTTTCTCTTATGTGATTCCTCAAAATCGCAGTTCTCAAGGTAATTATAATCGTTCAAATCAAGGAGGCCAAAACTTTCAACAAGCTCCACCTCCACCACCTCCAAGTAATGATATGGCGGAATTGAAAACCATGTTGCAGCAAAGTCTCATGATACAACAAAAGCAAGATGCTCAGATCTCACAACTGCTCGCGCATAACAAGATAGTGGATACTCAAATTGCCCAATTGGCAATTCAATATCCACATATACAACCGGGTAATCTTCCTCCTCAAGGACACCCTCCACATGAATAAGCCAATGCTATCAATTTGAAGAGTGGGACCCATTACAAAGGCCCGGAAATGATAGGGGATGAAACCGATGAAAGTATGGAAGTTGCTGGTCAAAGTTCGAAAAACAGCGAAAAAGGGGCTGAAAAAGAGGTTGCTCGATCGAGCAACACCCATGTGCTCAATCGAGCAACCCAGGGAAATTCTGAAAATTTTGCTGGAAAAGTTGCTGAAAATTCATGTTTTGACAAACTCGATCGAGCAACCCCTCTACTCGATCGAGCAACCCCTGATCAGGCTGGTAAGTCCTCTAATTCATCTTCAAAAGCAAAGAAAGCCGAGCCAATTGCCATTGCACTTCCCTTTCTGCACCGCCAGCATAAATCCAAGCTTGATAAACAGTTTGGGAGGTTTATGGAGGTAGTCAAGAATTTGCAAGTGAGTGTACCTTTTACCAAGTTGATCACTCAAGTGTCGGCTTATGTAAAGTTTATGAAGGACATATTGACAAGGAAGCGGTCCTTTAATGAAGTGGAGATGGTTTCACTGAGGAATGCAGTGCGGTGTTACAATCCAGATCACCACCCAAGCTAAAGGATCCAGGGAGATTTTCTATTCCTTGTAATATAGGGTGTTTAGCTATTGATAAAGCCCTATGTGATTTAGGAGCTAGTGTTAGTGTCATGCCATTTTCTATATGCAAAAAGCTTAATATGGGTCAACTTACTGTTACAACCATGACCTTACAAAGGGCCGACCGTTCTATTAAACACCCTTTAGGGATTTTAGAAGACGTACCGGTTAGAGTAGGGAAGGTTTTCATACCAGTTGACTTTGTTGTCTTAGATATGGCTGAGGACACCCAAATTCCTATCATCTTGGGACAACCATTCCTCCATACTGCGGGGGCGGTTATAGATGTTAAGAATGGGAGACTTACACTAACAGTGGAGGATGACACAATCACTTTCAATTTAGACAATGCAATGAAACACTCCATGCTAGAAGAGACATGTCATAGAGTCGATATTGTGGATTTAACTGTTGATGACTGTCTTTCTTTATGTTTGAAAAGGGATCCTCTAGAGATCGCCTTAATTTCTAGCACTGCTGAAGGTGGAAGCTCAGGGAGTAAAGAAGTAGTTGAGATGGAAAAACTGCTGACATGAGAGGATTGCAAGTTACAGAAGGTGTATAGCTTAGGTAACCCCCCTAAGGTTACCGAGGTAAAGAAACTTGAACTTAAACCACTCTCCTCTCATCTTAAATATGTTTTTCTTGATTCCCATGAGATGAACCCTGTAATTGTCAGTGCTAACCTATCTGAAAGCCAACTTACTGATTTGTTGGTGGTTTTAAAAAGACACAAAAAGGCTATAGGTTATAGCATTGACGATTTACAAGGTATTAGTCCTGACTTTTGTATGCACCGTATCCATTTAGAAGAAGACCATAAACCTTGTAGGCAGGGTCAACGTCGTTTGAACCCCACTATGCAAGAGGTAGTTAGAAAAGAGGTGCAGAAATTGTTAGATGCAGGAATCATATATGCTATTTCTGACTCAAAGTGGGTCAGTCCTGTTCAGGTAGTTCCTAAGAAGGGAGGGACTACGGTCGTCACTAATGAGAAAAACGAGCTCATATCTACTAGACTAGTGACAGGGTGGAGGATATGTATTGATTATAGGAGGCTGAATGTAGCTACTAGAAAAGACCACTTCTCTCTTCTCTATATTGACCAATTGTTAGAGCGTCTATCGTGTCATAAGTATTTTTGTTATCTAGACGGCTACTCGGGATTCTTTCAGATCCTCATTCATCCTGACGATCAGGAAAAGACTACCTTCACATGCCCTTATGGTGTCTTTGCTTACCGAAGAATGCCTTTTGGGTTATGTAATGCCCCCGCCACCTTTCTATAGGTTTCTAAAACTCAATATTAGACATTTCTAATATCATATTACAATTAGTTTACTCTTAAACTATTTAGATCTTATGCATGCATAACAAAACAATACAAAATAAGAAGAAACATTTTCCTTACATTGATATTGGTACAAATATGGGCACAAGATTAGGACACCTTCCTAATCTTGTTCTTGAGCTTAGAATATTTGGGATGAATTTCCAAGTCCTTAGTATAAGAACTCTCCTTTTGTTGCACCACGACAATACCCAAATCTCTACTATATTATTACTATAAGTAATATAATAGAAGCCCTTAAAATATATTTTCTAATAACTCTTATTACTACCTTAGTAATTTATTAGAAATTTATGAACTCTAGTTTTAGGAAAAACTTCTTAAGTAATTTCTAGTGTGAGAGTGTGAGATTAAAAGAGATAAGCATGTGTTCTCAAGTGAGAAATCTATCACTTAAAATAAGAGGAACAAGTCCTCTTAAAGAGGCAAGAGGACCGGCCACCCTACGAGCATGGGTAAGGGTGAGTTGCTTTTGTTCTTAACAAGATATTAGGTAGGTATCTAGGCTTAGGTAGGTAATCATTTTGTTTAATTCTTAATTAGAACAATTATAATTACCTAAATCCTACCCTAATACCCACCAAAAACCGGTGCACCATGCATAAAATGGGTGTCCATTTTATCTTTGTAATTTGTCATTTGTCACATATGTGACATGTAACATGTAATCTTTGCTTATAAATGTACATTTAACTAATTTAAATGCAATTTGATAAAAAATAAATTCGACTTAACATTTTAAGTCACATTTTATAATTACATGTAAATAAAATGGGTCATCTCATATTTGGTTAATATAATCTACAACAATTTGTAATTATAATCGACCAATTTCACTTATCTCAAATGTTTCATAAACATAATGCATTCTTAGTAATATAACAATTAAATTACTAAAATGAATCTTATTTAATCATATTACAATAAGATATAATTCTCACTTACAATTTAAACTTGGTTCAATTTAAGGGATCAATTAATCTGTATCGCTATACATACAATTAATTAATTTATATGATTAGGGGATTGTCCTTTAGGTGTGACCTCAAGGGATCAATTGATCACCACTGTCATACGACAGTAACGTCAAACTCAATTGTTCCATTCGTTACCGATTTATGTTGACCAGTTGACTATAATATTCATCATCCCTTTGTATTCTTATTATCGAGATTTATATTTTGTGATCGCACTATTGTTGAGGACATTTACTCCAACAATCTCCTACTTGTCCGAGACAAGTGTGCGTCACCAATTCTCTTGTCCTATTACGATCTCCCACTCACTGCAAGGTGTCTTGCAGGTCGTACTTGCAATTGATCATATCAAGAGTGGTTTCCTCGATCTGGAGAGTAACTGTCTGACCGGATTTATCTATCATAGATACCTTCCGAGCGTGGCCACGCATTTTCAGCTTACTCCTCCTCGAGTGGCCTTGAGATTTTAAAACAACCCTGACAAGGGGTGGACAATTCATATCGCACTATTCCCTTTGCATAGCCACAGCTCATCATGACCCAAAAGATGCTCATTTGACCCCAGTAACGAAGGTCATAGAGCATAAATCAAAGTCACTCTGAAACTGTGCCACCTTAGGCGAACAGTCTTTAGTCAAAGAATTGACTCAAAAGAATATTAGTAGCTCTTGCCACGACCAGGCTACAAGAATTGCCAGAATTCTATAAGCGGTCACTGCCCGAGAGATTGTCTCTTATAGCCTGTCTATGTGATCGATTGGTCATCCCTTATGACCCTATGGCACTTGAACTTGCCATCAATCGCATCACACTCTAGTCACTTGGAGACGTCACCTCATATAAGCAACTAGGGGCCAATGCTATGTTAATCCAGTCTACTTTAATGTAGTCCAAAATTGTCTCTACAATCCATTTGGATATAACAAAGCATAAAACCGAGTTTATGAGACTCAAACGATAAATGTGATTATCATATATGAACAATATACATAATGTTATTGCTTCATATCATATAATCTAAAGTATATTTCGTTCATGACAATTCATGACGATCTTATTAAATGCAATAAAGGCTTGGGTAGTGAATATACCATAAATTCATTTATTCCAACCTTGTGAATTGTTTTTTCCTTCCATCCAACGTTATTCCTAATAAAATGAATTCATCTACGTACATGTCTAGATCTCTATCTAGGGTTGGACTCTTTAACTTGAAAGATGCTCCCACTCGTTATCAAGATAACTGATAGGTATTTAGGTGAAAGGATCTACCATTACCTCCTTGTAAGCCACCTTATCCTCATCATAATGTACTAGGTCTCTAGTTGTAGAATTTATAATGATTGACTCTTTAATCATGCTTTTAGTTATTCGCTTCATATATAACAAAGGTACGCCTAGGATTCGGATAAATTCTTATAAGTTTGAAAATTTGGGTTTGTGTAACCTTTACCACATTATCAAATTTTCTCTACCAAACACAAGAATGTATCCCTAGTTCTCCACGAGAACTCTACGTATGTTCTTGTAGGCTATCCAATGACTCTCATGTGGATTGATTTGTTTTAGGCTTGTCATGCTCCCAGCATACAATTCATTTAGGTATGTGCATATAATGGCATACATGATTGGTCTAATGGCGGAAACATTAGTACTCATATGGTCAACAACTCTTAGGTTCAGTGGATGACTATGACCCTTTCATAGTGATCCCACTTTTACCAACATGAATAACCTATTTTAACTTGTTGAAATAGATAAAAGATCTTATCAATATAAGACACTTTTTAAATGCCAAGCTAAAATCTTCTATTCCACAATAGATTTTGATTTTAGTATACATCTTGCCCTCTTTCATCCAGCATTAAAATCCAACCATTCCTTTCAAAAAGGTAACACGAATACGTTACTCACAACGAGCGATACGTCATTCACGTCGAAAAAAATTTCTCCCACTGAACTTCATGTCTATACATGACTTTAACTCCCACTGAATTTCATGTCTATACATGACTTTTCGACAATTTGAGTGAAACTCTTCTTATATCTCATAATAGAAAAGATCATCATAACCTCTAGGTAGATACCTTAGTCTTGTGTCATGTACACATCCTATTCCAAATCCCTATTTGGACATATGGTTTTGATGTGTATCTTCTACACACCTACTATGAGGTATTTCACTGATGATACGGATCTAAGCATAGTTACGCATTAACTTGGCTTTTGAAGACATCTACATGTCTATCCATGCAACTATAATTGGACAATTCCAATTAAAACATCTTCATGTTTATAGAATGATTTTTGGACAACTCCATAAACATCATTCCTTTGCATCGATTCCATTTAGTTTCATAAGTCTCTCATGTTAGAAAATCAAAATTTAAAATTTCTAGGTACTTCCACTTACATAGATCATAATCTTATAATATCAAGAACATTTTCTTTTGGTCTCGTCACTAGTCTAAGCATTTACCTAAGAACGCTTTCTTTTGGTCTCCTCACTAGTCTTGAGTCTAACCTAAGAACATTTTCTTTTGGTTTCCTCACTAGTTCTTAACTAGGTTTTTTCGCTGTGGCTTATTTTCTCCCACTCTATCTTTAAAAAAATACAACTATTTTCTTTAAAGATAGCCTTATGAGCCACAAACAATTTTGTACTCATACTCGTGAGGGAGGTAGAAGTATCACAACTTGACCTTAAGTGATCTACTAAAGAATTTATCGTAAAGACATCGAATCTTAGCTTCGAAATAGACTAGTTTTATAAGCTAAAGAGGTGAATTCATATTCATGTCAATTACAATCTTTATAAATGGTGTGGCCAATTGATTTGGTAGACTCCCTACTTTGAGTTCAATAACTCAATTTGACTTAACAATTGATATTTCAAAATGAGAATCGAATTCTTAGCTTTTGAACTTATTACAATGATCCAATCATCATAATACTAAGAAGATCAATTTGAGTCGATACAATTTATGTTATTAGTGCAAGAAGAGTATGATGACAAGTTTTTAGAACTAAAAAGTTTCAACAAACCGAGTGACTTGGGTTGAAAACCAAGTCACTAAATCCAATTACAACCAATGTCAATAAAAGGAATTAAACAAATTTCCATGTCAAACAAGGAAATTATAAAAGTTCTAAAAACAATGTCTCAAAATACATTCCAAAATTTAGACAATTCAAAATGAGACCAAGCTTCCATAGGTATTCAATCATGGGTAGCTACCTTAGCTTCCATTGAAGAGCCTTCTTAGGCTTGCTTGTCCTTGCCTTTATCCTTGCTAGGATGCCCTAATTACAATTAAATAGGGTAAGAATCACAACTCGTATCTATATACCAAAGTTGAGATCATAACATAAACGATAGGGATAAATTACCAACTGAAACATCTTTCCAGTTTTGATATCTCCTAGATATTTAGTGCAATTTACCTTCCAATGTCCTATGCCATTACAATAATGGCACTTGTCCTCGGTTGAGGCACCTTTCCTAGGTTTGGGTGAGCTATTCTCAATATCTTTTTCCCTTTCCTTTGAAGGTGGAGGGCTTCTTCCCTTTACTACCACCTTTCTTGAACTTCCCCTTGCTATTATATCCTTGGAGGTGCTAACATTTAGTCTCATGTCTCTCTCAGCTTGCACAAGCATCTTGTGCAATTCATGAAGAGAGGTTTTCATGTTTTGCATATTGTAGTTTACCTTAAAGTGCACATATGCTTTGATTTTCCCCAAGGAATGTAAGACTCGGTCGATAACAAGTTGTTCGGGAATGGTCACCCCTTGCAATTTAAGAGTCTCGACATGCTCAATCAATTTGAGTACATGAGGGCAAACTTTTGGCCCTCTTTTAGGTTCATGTCGTAAAAAATGCGGAAGCCGTCTCATATTGTATGATCCTAGGAGCTTGTGAAAAAACAGGGTCACAAGCTTGGCATAGATCTCATAGGCCGTGCTCATCTTATGGCACTCCCTTGAAGATCGGCCTTCATCGAGAAGATCAAAATGTTTTTGATCGCGGCGGACTCTTTGTGGTAAGCCTCATAGGCATGCCTTGCGGCGGCGGTTGATGTTTCATTAGGTGTTTCGGGAGAGGCTTTGGTAAGATAACGAACTTGTCGTCACCCTCCGCGGCCAAACAGAGTTGCATATCCCAATCGGTAAAATTAGCGCCATTCATTTCTAACTTGCATCGATCCATGAAGGATCGAAGCCATGAGTCATTCGTGAGAGTTGGAGCATAGGTGGTGGTGGATGAATTAGCATTTGCCATTGCGAATTAAACAATATTAACTATTAATTTTAGACATAAAGAAAATTTCAACATTTATCATTTTAAATACTTGTAAACATTTTAAACAAGTTTTAACATTTAAATAGTGACCTCTACCCAACTATTATAAATGATTCCGAGATCCAAATTCATATCAACTTGGGCACGGTAAGCCGATTCATCCCTTATTAACATAATTCGGTGGATTAACTCTTTAATCGATTCTACATTAGAACTCTCGGTCGATAATATTACTTTAATATTTATCTTAAGCCCGGAACACATGCGGCTACGGTCGCGAATACTTCCGTTGAGCTCAATCCAAATTTCGAAATAATAACATTTATTACCCCACTTACCCAACGTAACAAGTTTAGCACCCCGGTGAGCCGAGCCTACTTCCTTGCGAAATTGGGATTCATGGGTTCTACATTTGGTAAGGCTTGATCTCAATTATTTATTATGAGAGGTCATGTCAATTTATAATCTATCATGTTAAAGTGAACTAAATCGATGAATTAACGATTATTTTAATCGACACGGTCGAATGCTCGATAAATATGCATGTCATGTTATGGCGATTTGGCAATGCATGCAAACATATTAAATAAAATGCAAGCATAAAAATAAAACTCCTAGTATGGCCTTTCCTAGAATAGAAAATCATATAATCTATTACAAATTCGGAAACCAACTCCTTTGGTCCCTTGAACTTCAAAAGCACGCCTCCCAAGGTCACCGTCTCTCTCTCGGAACACTTTTCCGAATGGCACCGTCTTTGGGAAACTCCGGTATTACAAATAATTACAAAATATATAATAAAATTACAATAATTTCCTATTATACGTTTGTAAAATAAAATAATACAATAAAAGCGATACGAGATCACAATAAATTACAGCCGAATCAATATTCCCTTACATTTCGGGCAATATCGATTAAAACTAAGGCCATATTAAGATAAAATTACATAATTCTAAATTACATAAACCAAAATATGACATTCATAAATAAAAATGCAGCATTATA
Organism: Heliosperma pusillum; assembly: GCA_022085475.1. Lineage (NCBI taxonomy): Eukaryota > Viridiplantae > Streptophyta > Magnoliopsida > Caryophyllales > Caryophyllaceae > Heliosperma > Heliosperma pusillum. Next base: position 26,292 of record JAIUZE010015533.1, read on the forward strand.
ATATGTATAAAAAATGCTCATGTTAAATGCCAAATCGCCCTATTTAACGGTTTATATCGAATATAACCCGGTTTTACGGAAATGCGTGATAATAACACTTTAAAATCACCAAACAATACTTAAATCATATTTAAGTCGAAGTTAATTATTCAACTCATTTAGGCCTCAGAAATTAGTCATCACTCAATTTTTGACAATAATTCTACTTGTTGTTATATAATTACTCATTTTAGACTTTAAAATCATATTTTAATCAAATAAATCCAAATTTAATTACAATAATTTTGAATTTTGAATTTTAAATTCTTGAACATTCTGGAACATTTCCATGACACTCATAATGTCAAAAATCATGGTTAAAATTTTGAATCGGTTTTGAGAAAAATTGGTTGCGCTTTATCGGTTTTATCAAATAAAATACATAAAGCATGCAAAAATTAATGTTATTAAATTTTCAACTTTAGATCTGAAATTTGTGACATTTATGAAACCAGGAACAATTTTATCTTGTCATGAAATTTAATTTAGCTATATTTGCTAAATAAGTCACTATTTATGCCATTTTTACATTAAAAATTCATAAATCATGCTAGACAAATCACATTAGTCTCAAATTTTCCAGTCTAACAGGAAAACACGCATGTGACAACATAATAAAATTTCATGATCATATTCATAGCAAAAGTATTTTAAACCATTTAACCTTTATTTATTCCATTTTATCATATAAAAATCATAAATAATTCGAAATAAGTCCACTTCACCCGAAATTTTACATACAGTAATTAAAATAGCTTTGTGATATTGTGTAAAAATTTCAAGGTTAGAAGGTACGTCTAACTATTTTTTATCATTTTAAACATCATTTTACTCATTAAAATGTAATAAAAACACTAAAAATCATTTTTGAGCAATATAAATTTTCATAAATCATCAAAATGACCTAAAATCATATTAGGACCAGAATATATTGACATGAAAATAACTTTGTGATTTTATCTTATAAAATACAAATTACTAGTTTTCTTTAATTTACAATAACTCGAAAAAATTAAAAATCGATTATGCATGCAATTCAACAACCAAGGCTCTTGATACCGCTTTTAGGTTTCTTAAACTAAATATTAGACATTTCTAATATCATATTACAATTAGTTTACTCTTAAACTATTTAGACCTTATGCATGCATAACAAAACAATACAAAATAAGAAGAAAGATTTTCCTTACATTGATATTGGTACAAATATGGGCACAAGATTAGGACACCTTCCTAATCTTGTTCTTGAGCTTAGAATATTTGCGATGAATTTCCAAGTCCTTAGTATAAGAACTCTCCTTTTGTTGCACCAAGACAATACCCAAAACTCTACTATATTATTACTATAAGTAATATAATAGAAGCCCTTAAAATATATTTTCTAATAACTCTTATTACTACCTTAGTAATTTATTAGAAATTTATGAACTCTAGTTTTAGGAAAAACTTCTTAAGTAATTTCTAGTGTGAGAGTGTGAGATTAAGAGAGATAAGCATGTGTTCTCAAGTGAGAAATCTATCACTTAAAATAAGAGGAACAAGTCCTCTTAAAAAGGCAAGAGGACCGGCCACCCTACAAGCATGGGTAAGGGTGAGTTGCTTTTGTTCTTAACAAGATATTAGGTAGGTATCTAGGCTTAGGTAGGTAATCATTTTGTTTAATTCTTAATAAGAACAATTATAATTACCTAAATCCTACCCTAATACCCACCAAAAACCGGTGCACCATGCATAAAATGGGTGTCCATTTTATCTTTGTAATTTGTCATTTGTCACATATGTGACATGTAACATGTAACATGTAATCTATGCTTATAAATGTACATTTAACTAATTTAAATGCAATTTGATAACAAATAAATTAGACTTAACATTTTAAGTCACATTTTATAATTACATGTAAATACATCTCATATTTGGTTAATATAATCTACAACAATTTGTAATTATAATCGACAAATTTCACTTATCTCAAATGTTTGATAAACATAATGCATTCTTAGTAATATAACAATTAAATTACTAAAATGAATCTTATTTAATCATATTACAATAAGATATAATTCTCACTTACAATTTAAACTTGGTTCAGTTTAAGGGATCAATTAATCTGTATCGCTATACAATTAATTAATGTATATGATTAGGGGATTGTCCTTTAGGTGTGACCTCAAGGGATCAACTGATCACCACCGTCATACGACAGTAACGTCAAACTCAATTGAGCCAATCGTTACCGATTTATGTTGACCAGTTGACTATAATTGTGACACCCTCAAATTTGCGGAAAGATAAACAAGTAATTTAAATAAATAAAAGATGAGAATACGTTTCTAATAGGTTCACTTTAGTGAAAATCGGTAAATTTTAAAACCGGAACCTATCATTAAATATATTCATCATAACGAAGGTGTCTTAAAGAAAAAGGTTCATAACAAAAAGGAAATAATATTATACATAAAAAGTATCTGAAACGGGAGACATATCTCCCGTATAAATACAGAAATAAAAGAGTGTATAATAATATACAATCCTAAGAACCGAATATAGGTCCAAGGTAAATACTTCGCTCGCTAGCTCGTCAATGTACCCAAGTATGCATCACAAACCTGCCAACCGCATTAAATATAAACACGGAAGCCACAGTCAGTGGGGAGTAACTCCGAGTTCTCCCAGCCACGAAATGTCGAGTTTAATAAAACATGAATAACATAAAAGAGATGTATATGGAAAATACAAAACTTAACATATACGATATGCTTTTCATGTTATGAAACAAATAACTAACATATAACCTAGCATATGAAAGCTATCATGTGAATCCGTTAACAATCTATAATACGAGGTAGGGAAGCTGGTATGCTGGCTCAGAGGTTACATTTAAAACATGACCTTGATACACTCAAACCCTAATCAAACATAATATCAGGTGAATCAGTTAACAACCGGTAATCCAAACTCTATCAACCTTAGCCGGCTTGCATCTCACCTTCTAAGATTCATAGAATCATCAAACATGAAAGACCAATACGTCTAGAAACAGGCATAAGTTCTTAGGACAGTCAATAGAAGACTTCTGTAACTCGAGTCTATACCACGAGGTAGGATATACTTCTATATTTAGGCTCAGCGGTTACCCTAATAACATGGCCAAAATACAAAGCACACATCTAGGCTTAGCGGTTACCTTTAAAACATGGCCCAGATCCAAAGCACATATCTTAGCTCAGAGGTTACCCTAATAACATTGCCAAGATACAACTCTACCCTAAACCTAGACTGCGCAGACCTAGAGAAATGCGAAGATCCATCGCACCCAAGACTCATCACATGAGTACCCCTAAGGAGATCCACCAAAGGGTTGGCTAGTACTTAAGCTGGCTCCATTCCCCAAAGTGGAAGCAATGGCAGCCATGCCCTGACTTGGAGATCCACCAAGCCGGGACACAAAAGCTATTAAGCGGTAAACTCCATATGCTCGTTAAAGATAGTAAGGCCTATCAATGTCATGGTCCAAGATACTCATTTAGAATTAGAATGGTCAAGACGCCATATACTCATAATTCTCTATGGGTACTTAGTCAACCCGACACCAACCATATAATCAAACAGTCACGGGAAAAACATCCTATCATGTGACTAATTGCATATAAATCATATTCAAATATCATATCGCCTCATATCTACTAAGGCTCATTCATTCATTCATTAAATAAAAACTTACCTGAAGACAAATCCCCGACCCGAGTCCCGCGACGGGTCATCAGTCAAAACGGGGCTGACTAGATCGTAGTTTGACCAAACCCGTTTGGTCAAACCGGCTAGAAACAAAGTCTTAGCCATCGAGGCTTGAACATAAGAATATCACATTCATTTCATGCTATTTCATTCAATTTCTAACATGTGAATTATTAATTCATACGAAAACCCGCTTGACTTAAAGGATCTCAAATTAAACTACAATCTCGTATTATAATTTCTAACATGTGAGAAATAATAATATATTGAAAAACTTTTAATTAAATAATTTACTTATTAAAATTTCCCACTTGCTAAATATTACAAAACACGATAAAATAACAATACTCAAAAACCGTCACAAGTCCAAGGGGACCCACGGTTCATATTGGACCAATTTTGGTCATCTTTTCTAAAACCCGTTTCTTAATATTTCCCGCATGCTTAACATATTTAAAACCCGTCAAAACAACCACAAAACAATCAAACATCGACACAAAACCAACGGACCAAATCCGGACCAATCCAGACCGGCCTGGACCGGGCCTGAACCGGCCTGGTTTGGGGCTGGTTTGGGCTGGTTTTTCCAGCCATCTCACACGGTTCAACAACAACACACACCAAATTAATTCCAACATGTTTTAATTATCAAACCACCATTTTAACAACCATCCATACAAAAATTATGATTTTAAAC
>JAIUZE010015534.1:0-29085 GCA_022085475.1 Heliosperma pusillum
CCCCCCCCCCCTCTTTCGTATTCGATCAATAGACTCTACATGGTGGAATACGATCCATAGAATGGATTTTTCCTATTAATTTTTCCTTTTCTCTAATGGTGTTCATTCTCCTGTTAAGGATTATATCTTGGATTGTTCTGGCTGTAAGGAAGGGAACATCCCCTTCAGGTACCTTGGTATTCCTATTTGTGCTGGTATAATTCCTAAGAAAGATTGTCATATACTGGTGGATACTATTGTAGATAGAATTAGATCTTTTGGTGCCAGGAAATTATCATATGCAGGCATGTTGACTTTAATTATGGTTGTCCTGAGCTCCTTCTAGATAGAATTAGATCTTTTTCTATTATCAAAAGGTGTGATAAGGAAGATACGTAGCATTTGCAGGAACTATTTGTGGGATGGCACTGATAAATACATGAGAGATCCTCTGGTTGGTTGGGATCATGTGTGTCTGCCTAAAGCAGAAGGGGGGATAGGAATTAGTCATAGTCTGAGTTGGAGTTTTTCTACAATTGGCAAATTAGTTTGGTGGATTTATTGTAAGCCTGATAGTTTGTGGGTGACGTGGATACATCAACTGTACTTAAAGAGAGAATCTTGGGCTGAAGTCAATCAATTTTAGGGATGACAGTGACAAAGATTTTCCAATTCCAACAATCTATAGCACAATATAGAGTCAAGAGGGCTTTTCCTATAACAGTGACAAAGATTGATTTACCAATTGACAAAGGTTTTCCAATCACACCTCAGAATGTGACAAAGGTTTTCCAATTCTAGCCCAAGATGTGACAAAGGTGTGATTTACCTGATACTTTGTCATCCTGGATAGGTTCTGATAAGGGTTAATCTGTGAATTCAGGTTATGAAAGGTTAAGGAATAAGTATTAGAAGCTTGGGTGGACTAACCTGGTGTGGAATAAGTTTTGTCTACCTAAGCATTCTCTTCTGGCCTAGTTAGTCTTTAGGAATGCGCTTAATGTCAAGGAAAAATTATTTAGACATGGCATCATCAGTGATGATATCCGTTGTGTTTGTGGAACTGATATTGAATCAGTTCCACACCTCTTTCAGCATTACAAGTATTTTTGCTCCATCATTTCCCGAGTTTGTGATGCTCTGCATGTCTCAGTCTCTGCTATTAATGTTGTGATGTGAATAGGAAGAAGGAAATGGTTTCAGGTAAAGAAGAATGTCTACATATGTGTTATACTTGCTGTTTATTATCATGTATGGCATCAAAGGAACTTGGCAAGACTGGAAGGTACTCTCCCTAGACCTACAGTTATTGTTTCTCTGAATGGGGGGCTGATCAAGCTACGACTCAGCCAAATCCCTCTAAGTACTATGACTCAGGATGATCTCAATTGGATAAATAATATTGCTTTTACTTAGTATGTTATAGAATTCTTGTAAACCTGAATATAGGTTTGTGTTGGATTGATATCATGTGTTAGTTTATAATAGTTTGGTTGATTATCAATGATAAGCTTACATGTTACCAAAAAAAAAAGTCGGAACTATTCAAGCCTGGCCAGTACCTAAATCTAGTACCGAAGTACAAAGATTTCACAGTTTGGCTTCGTTCTATAAGGAGAGTTCGTTTGGACTCCAACTGCCAAAAAGACGTTTGACAAAGTGAAAAGAAAATTATGTTCTGGATTTGTTTTAGCGCTACCCGGCTTTGACACATTGTTTGAGGTCAAATGTGATGCGAGTGGTGTTTGGATTGGTGTCGTATTGATCAAGAGAAACAGACAATTGCATACTTCAGCGAGACACTTGGAGGTGCGAGATTAAATTATTCGACATAGGACAGATAATTGTATGCCATAGTGAGGGCATTAGAGCATTGGAGTCACTATGTACGTCCAAAACCATTCGTGCTACATTCTGATTACAAAGCTCTTAAACATATTCATGGACATCAGAAGTTGAATCCAAGTCCCGCCAAATGGCTCGAGTTTTTACAATCATTTACATTCTCATCGAAGTATAAGACGAGAAATTCGAATGTGATAGATGATGCACTTTCCCATAGGCATTGTTTGCTGATTGAGCTCGATGCGAGATTATTGGGATTCGAGCATATTAAGGACCTTTATAAATCTGATCCATCATTTGCTAAAGAGATACCTTAACCTACTGGGTCTTATACATTACATGAGGGGTTTTTGTTCAAGGTTAATCGACTTTGCATTCCACAAAGTTCGATTCATGAGCTACTGATTCGTGAGGCTCATGGAGGAGCGATAGCTAGTCACTTGGGTTCTAATAAGACTTACGATATTGTAAGTGAGCACTTTTCTTGGCCAAAGATGATCAAGGATGTTTCTGAGATCGTAGCTAAGTGCGTGGTATGCCAAAAACCAAAGTGTTTGTTTCCCAAAAGGTTGTACACACCACTTCCAGTTCCAAAGTAGCCCTGGAGTGAAGTTAGATGGAATTTATACTCGGGTTTCCAAGGACGCGGAGGGGTAAGGACTCGATAATGGTTTTTGTTGATCGGTTTTCGAAGATGGCTCATTTTATCCCTTGTTACAAAACCAATGACGCTACTAACGTTCCTGATTTGTACTACAAAGAAGTAGTTTGTTTACATGGTATACCTCTTACTACTGTGTCGGATCATGAAGTGAAGTTCCCTAGCTATTTTTGAAAGATATTGTGGCGTTTGATGGGTACGAAGCTGTTGTTTAGTACTTCTCACCATCCACAAATAGATGATCAAACCAAGGTAACTAATCGTACTCTTGGGAGCTTGTTATGAGGGTTGGTAAGAAAGATCACAAAGGATTGGGGTGTTACATTCGCACATGGCGAGTTTGCTTACAATCGAACTCCATGTGTTACTACAAGCCAAGCTACATTCAAAATAGTTTACGGAGTCAATCGTATTTATTCCTGTTGACTTGGTTCCAATTCCAAAGAAAAATCTTATGAGTTTCGAAGCAAAGGAAAGGCGGCCTACATTCCTTAGAACTGTGAGCAAGTGTGAGCTCAAATGGAGAAGGCAAATGAGAAATACAAATAAAAAGCGAACAAGCATAGAACACGGCCCTTGTTCAAGGTAGAAGATCTTGTTTGGATATATTTGAGGAAGGAACGATTTCCATCTAAGCGAAAGAACAAGCTAATGTCGAGAGCAGATGGTCCGTTCAAAAGCCTAGAATGTTATGGTTCGAATGCTTAAAAATTATAATTGCCAAGTGAGAGGTGTGAGCGCGACCTTCAATGGGGGATTTCTGTCACCGTATCTTGATGACAAAAATTTGAGGTCAAATTTTCAAAAAGAAGGAGAGAATAATGCGGATTCATTTCTCGGTAGTGAAAATGAGGTACATATCAGTCGAAATGTAGCTCAACTAGCATAAGGCTTCATGTTTGGATCAAGCTATGTGACGATATTTAAAATTGGATAAAAATGAAGATGAGGCAGCTAAGGACACAGTTTCCTAGACTGTGTAGTAACACGAGTTCCAAGTAGTGTTTAGGATTATTTTAATTAATTTATTAATTATTTGGTTTCGAATAAGTTAAATAAGCTTCCTAATTAGTTCAGGAAAGCAATAGGAATTAGCTTGTGGTCCAGGCTAACGTAGGAGTCGATTTAGCGTAAATAAGATCTGGATGTAACCTTATTTTTCAGTTTATGAAAGTTAATAAAGGTTTACAGAATTGCAAGCCTATTTGTTGATCTTGCGAGATAAATGACCGCCAGCCTTGCGAGGTTGTCTTCAAGTGAATTTGAGTTCCTTGCGAGCATTAAAGCGATTTTTCACGATAATATCCCTTACTTTCGTTTATGTTTACACAAGATAACAACGGCAATACAATCGATTTCCGTCGCTACGTAAGAATTTAAAACCACGGTTTTAATTTGACTAATTCTACATTACAGACTCTCAGGCCACATAAGGTACTTTGTTATAAATCTCAGAACCAGTCCACAGATAGTTCATACAAATAGTAGAAACCTATCAATAACAGTCACAGGTATCAGGAATATTCTAGCTCATAAATAGTGAAGTTAAAATAGAACTGCTTGGACCAGGATCAATCTCCCAGCATAAGAGAGTTTCTTAGCCCCCCCCCCCCCCCCCCCCCCCCGGCTAATCCTGCTCACCACCTTCTCAACAAATATTATACAATCCCCAATAGTCATGTGTTTAAGAGGTATAGGTATCCTTAAATACCGGTAAGGGAGCACCCCAGCAAAGAATCCGGACAAAGTGAGGATAGAGATCATCTCCACATCATTAGTACTATTAAAATAAGTCTCAGACTTGTCCTTATTTATCTCCAGACCAGAGGCCTTCGAAAAGTTGGCAAAAGCCCTCAAAATAACAGTAATGGATCCTTCATCCCCATACAGGAGATAAGAAGATCATCTGCAAAGCAAAGAGGACACAACTTAAATGCTCTATTTACAGGATGGTAATTGAAAAAATATTTTAAAAATGGGGTTAGAGAAAAAGTTATGCCTTCTCTCTAGGAATTCTAGGGTTTTGATTGCAAGATGACAAGGAAAACCAACAATAATAAGTCCCAAATTAAACACAAAAATAAAATTACAGCCAAAACTCGATTATCTATTAGTAAATTTTGACGATCTTCTCTTGGATATGGATGTTCCTGAATCATTGAAAGCACGAATCCCTTAACCGATTGAAGCAAGGAGTATGAAGATAGTGAGATATTGGGGATTCCAGTACTTGATCTCGATTCAATTGTGGGAGATGAATCTCATGGTGCTACAAAGGAAAGGGAATGGACTGAGGCTAAAGGTAAGACTCGTTCTCCTCCAACTAATGTTGAAATTCCATCAACTGATAAACCTAGAAAGCTTCTACAATTGTTGTGTGAGGATGTGCAACCTGAACTTGAGTAATGGTCAACTGCGGTAGTCTGTTATGTCCTGGGAGACAATCCTCCTTGGGAAATTTATTCTCAGTTTGTGAAAAGGATATCGGGAAAGTAAAACTATGATAAACTCGCTTTTTTACCAAATGGTGCATTCTTAGTTCAATTCCCTACAACAGAATGTAAGAATCCTGTATTACAACAGGGTTTTCCGATGTTTGACAATAAACCTCGTGTGGTTAAACCTTGGTATGAAACTTTTTAATCTCGTTAAGGAAAAAGTGAAAGTTGTCCCTCTTCGGATTCACTTAAATGTCCGAGCCTTAAAATTCTTGGGTCAGTGTAGTCTAGAGAAAATTTCTAAATTAATAGGCAAATATATGAGATATGATGGGGCCACAGTGGACAAAACGAAGCTTGGTTATGCCAGGATTATGGTTGAGGTTGAAGTGGGTCAAGTTTTCCTGAGACAATATATTTTAGGGATAAAAAAAGGACTGAGGTTTGTGTCTTAGTGGAGTATGAATGGAAACCAGTCATTTGTAAATTGTGCAATGGTATATGTCATGACTAAGAGGCTTGCAGGCAGAAACCTATTGCCAAGTTACTAGTACCTGTGAAGGAATGGAGACCAGTTGTTGAACCGGGCAACACCAAAACCTTTTAGAGGGATTACTATACATGACTCTACTTTGGTTAGGCAGGCTCCTAGTGTCCTTTCTCCGGTTTGTCACCAGTTGCAATGGTCACTCAGTGCATAAGACAAGAGTTTCATACTAGGATCATGCATAAGGGAACTAAGGATAGATCTTATGTTGATGTGCTTACCGATCCTATTAAGCTTATGAATGAGGGACAGGAAAATCCACTTGGGATAATGATGGATAACATTGGTAGTGGGAATGTGAGGGGTATGAATAAAATTACTAAGCAGATTGAAATAAAGAGATTCCTTCATCAAAATAATGTTGGACTGTATGGTCTGGTGGGGACTAAAATAGAGGATTATGATTGTAGTAAAATATTAGCTACTCTTGGCTAGCATTGGAGAGGTATTATTAATAATAATTTCCATCCTGGTGGTAGAGTCTGTTTAATTTGGGTTGAACAAGGGTTCTAAGTTAATGTGGTTTGTATGCCAGATCAGCACATTGCTTCTAGGATAATTGAGGCTGCTACCGGTGATGAGTTTATGTTTTCTGTCACTTATGGTTCTAATGATGACACTAACAGAGATAGACTTTGGGAGGAGCTTAAAATGATGAAGGATGGGTATAGAGGGCCTTTGAGTATTTGTGGTGATTTTAATAATGTGCTTCACTTTAATGAAAGGATTGGAAAGGTGGTTACATGGGCTGATATTGCTAACTTTAGAGAATGTGTTGAATATTGTGAGATGACTTATATTAAGGCTAAATGAGCTAATTTCACCTGGAACAACAAACATGAGCCTTCTTTTAGAGTTTTCTCACGAATTGATAGATTTATAGTGAATGTTGAGTGGATGAATATGTACCCTGATTGTTATGCTTATTTTCTTCCTGGAGGCCTCTTTGATCATAACCTTGTACTCTGTTATAGGAGGAGTGTCAGACATAAGAAACCCCAACTTCAGATATTTCAATATGTGGGACCATGATCCTAATTTTCAGAATATTGTGCATCAATCCTGGTATAAGAATGTTTGGGGGACTAAGATGTACCAAGTGGTGACAAAACTCAAAAGACTTAAGTTCCCTTTGAAAGTACTGAATAGAAATGGCTACTCTGATATTGAAAAGGCTGTCAGTTTGGCTAAGGGCAACTTGGATGTTCTACAAGTGAAGATGCACAGCAATCCTAAAGATCTTACAGTTCTGGGAGCTGAATCTCTGGCTGCTGTAGGGGTCTTAGTAAAGCATATCATTGCTTCCTTAGTCAAAAGGCTAAGGTGGATTAAATTAAGGAGGGGTGAGAACACTAAGTTCTTTCATATTAAAATCAAGGCTAGGCATATACATAATAAAATTCTACAAGTTAATGATATGAATGGTGTTTGTTGCTCTGCCCCAAAGGATATTGAAACCGCTTTTCTTGAGTATTATGAAGATTTAATGGGGAGTAGTAAGCATGTTTCTTCTGTTCACCTTCCTAGTGTGAGGAAAGGCTCTATTGTTAAGAACTATCACATGAATATTTTGTTGAAACCTGTTAAGGACTATCACATGGTGTTTGTTCCTTCTTCCAAATCCCCTAGACCTGGTGGTTACTCTAGTCAGTTTTTTAGGGATTCATGAGAGGTGGTAGGACATGATGTGACTGGGCTGTTTTGAATATTTTTGTCACTGGAAAGCTACTAAAAGAAGTTAATACCACGTTACTTACTTCTGATCCCAAAGGTTAGTAATCCTACCAGTGTGTTTGAATTTCGTCCTATTGCTTGTTGTAACATCAATTATAAATGAATATCCAAGATTATTTGTGCTCGGCTGAGTGAGATTCTTCCTGAGTCGATAAGTAGTAGCCAAGGTGCTTTTGTTAAAGGAAGAAACATTGTAGAATATGTGTTAATTTGCCAAGATCTGGTGAGGTTGTAAAGTAGCAAAGCTTCCTCTCCCAGGTGCCTTGTAAAAATTGATCTTATAAAAGCTAATGATATTGTCGAATGAGAGTTTCTTCACCAAATGTTGCAGGCCTTAAATATCCTTGGTAGATTCATTGCTCTAGTGATGATTTGTGTTACTACTCCTACTTATACTTTTAATGTGAATGACAATTGTTTTGGGTTTTTCATGGTAAGAGAGGACTTAGGCAAGGGGACCCTCTTTCATCTTTATTGTTCACATTATGCATGGAATACTTATCCATATTTGTCTATTTACTTCACAAGATGATTTCATATTTCATCCTCTCTGTGGCTATGTGAAGCTCAACCACCTACTATTTTCCGACAATTTGCTCCTCTTTTGCAAAGGAACTGAAGCATCTACCATGTGGTTGATTAGAGGATTTGTTACATTTTCTTTGTGACACCCCACGATTTCGCAATAAAGTAAACACATAGATTTTTAGCGGAAAATACGAGATTTTAAAAACTTTAAATGCAAAATTGTGAATGTCACTTTATGTTATAAAACCAAAACATAGTTTAATGAATCGTTTATAAAAATTGTAAATTCAATGCATACGAGGGATCCCGATCCCTTGATAAATAGACAAATAAGATAAATAAGACTAGGCTAGACTACAACGCTAAGGGCGAATCGTTGTAAGTACAACGCTCGATAGCACACTCGTCAAAACCCCATTCAACACCAACCTGTAACATGTTCATTCATGAAACATGAATGCCACAGTCAGTGGGGAGTAACTCGAGGTTCTCCCAGCCATATCACATTAAAACAAACATAATTAGAGCATGTGAACATATATTATCATACATATATAAGTTTCATGGCAATTGTAATGATAACATCTCATATTAGCGTCATAAGCATGTGAGAATCAATACAACATATTCATCATATTATCAAGACAAGGGAAGGCTCACATTGACAACTATATCGCAACTAACGGCTTGCATCTCACCGCTAGCAACCATATAATTGAAGAGGTTGGAGACATGACGCACACAAGATCATAATAGGCATCCAACAATCTAATACACATCCAACAACCATCATGTGATCAAATATACTCTCACGGTAAATGACAAGCACTAGCATCTGTACTTAGCAAGACATGTCAATGTAAGTCCACAGGATAAACGTTTCCTTGAACCGTATACGATAAACATTTCGTATACTCAAGACCAAGACGAACAAGTGTAATAACCCGAATAAAATAACTTTAACATATAAATGGTAATAGAACATAAGAGATTTTGTAAAACAGACTCGTATATTTATCTCTATAAAGAAAAACGGCTCGACGTTAACAATATTTTGAGAGTATATGAGTCGAGACTCTTAGTAGTAACCCGTAAAATTTTGTTCTTATGGCGTTATGTTACTATGTACGATATTATTAAAAAAATGAAAAAAAAAAATCAAATAAATTACAATAAGTACTCCACGTGTGCCTAGGAAATGACTCATCTAAGATAATCATTCTCACACATCTAAACACCTAGAGGTAAAAAGAAATTAGAAGACTTGGCATTTATACGGAGTACACAAAACCAGACGAGTAAAAAACAAAAGAAAATATATGAAGAGGGGATTTGGGCGAGGGAAAAGATAGATCGTGTAGTATCAAGTTAACCAGTAGTTGTGACAACGATACTTACCCAATATCAACCTAAATAATAAGGTATGATTTCGGGATCCTTCATCGATATAAGTAATATTTACCTTGAAATAAGACGATGTAATAAATAATCGCTTATATTATATTTATCGTAAATTTCATCTTATGATTGTTATATTTATGTCTTATATGTCATAATGTGTCATGCTGGTATTGTTTGTATAATGTAAATTTGGCCAATTGTAGCATTCGGGATACGATTATTGGATAGAGATGACATTATCTTGTAACTTGTGTACACGGAAGGGGGCGCGGCTCCATGTGAACTACGGTTCTGTTATCCGGCAATAGCCGAGGTGGGTCTTAGACCTGAGGTTTTTATCCTATGTACATGGAGATGGGTCTTAGACCTAAGGGAGTGTGTATCTCCATAATGTCTCTCTTATTCGGTAATGGTAGACCGACACTAATGTGATATGAATATGTATTCTTATGAAAATAAAAAATGATATAATGTTTAATTGTCAATACTTGACTGCTTTTTGGTAGGGAATATTGTATGTCGGTAAGTTATTGTACTCGGTGGTGTGATATCAATGAGAAATAATGAAAATGACATAAGGTCGGTGGAGGTAATCAAAGTCATACTCAGCCTGTGGTTGGCTGATCCCGTTATTTTAATATATTTTTCAGATACAAGTATCAGGGAGGGTCAAGAGTGAGAAACTTCATATAGAAGACGAGACTTATAAGATGTATAATTAGCTAAATAGAGTTTTAATTTTAGTCTTACAAGTGTATTTATTTTATTGTATAAGCCTTGTATTTTCTGAAAGGAAATACGACGGTGACGTCCTATAATATCCGCTGCCATTACTATTAATTAAAAGGCCTGATTTGAGTTACCTGCCTGTTTTTTTCGGGGCGTTACAACAAGTCCACGGGATAAACATTTCCCTAAACCGTATACGATAAACATTTCGTATACTTAAGACTCATTTCCTCCCGGTTAGACAACGATATTATAATACGTTCCTAGTCTAAACCTAGCTAGACTCTCGGGACAAGACGTGTACCCGATTCGACATGCTATAAACATTTCGCATCCAAGACTCGATCAACCCAATGAACGTCGAGTACCCCAAATTTGGCTTAACTACGCAAAAGAGCACAAGCACTATCTTCCGGCTACACTACGCGGAAGATAAGGTCAAGAATGAACAATAAAGTACGCTACATGCAATAACACCACCTCGCAAAGATACAACATTTGACGCCCGGGTCGATCAACGCATTGCGTTCACCTCCAAACAACGTCATCATATCCCCAGTAACATACAACGGATGTACCTCTATCACTCCGACATAAAGTCTAACGAGTATAAGGGTACAAACGGGAAATGAGAGTTCAATATCATCCAACAAACAAGACTCAACAGACTACTCAAGATATACATGACTCAAATGAGCTAAACATCCAAAACCATCACTAAACATGTGAATGGGTTTTAAGTGATGTATTCTAATGATAAAAAAGTTTTAACACATCACCCATAAGCATTAGAAAAAAATATTAGAGCATAGACAACAAGACAATGCAAGAAAAGAGGTTACGGACTAACTATGCTTAACTTTGGAGGAAAGCACGGTCTAGTTGGGATAAGCACGATGAGAACCGCACGGTCTATGCCTCTCTGGAGGTGTTACGCACGGTAACTTTGAGGAAAGCATGGTGAGAAGCACACTGTGTAGCCTTCTCTGAAAGAGTTGCGCACAGTGCGCACAACTCAGTACATTGTGCGCCCAGTTTTCGTAAAATGGTCATATCTCACTCATTTCTTAGTATTTTTGGGCGTGTGACCTACCTTTAGCATCCTAAGAGGACAAGCTAACTCTTACATTTTAAAATACATCAATACCGTTTCTATAACTCCATATATGAGCGTTTAAAGTTGACCCTTCATGTAGACAAATTTCAAACTTGCTTTTCTCATTCCAATATTCATTCCAATTTTCATGTAACTTGTTTAAACATCTCAATACCATTATAACATCTCAAATGAACATGTAAATATCCAAGAAGGATTCCCAAGCCTAATTTACGCATTAGACACAATCTTACAAGGGTCGATTCCAAGAATTGCCAACAATACAAAACCGCAACTTTACCCAAATCGCTCCAACTTCAAAGTTAAGCACAATATCACTAAACTAACTTGGAACTTCATCAACGAGCATAAGACTAACATATTTGTGATATAAGAAACATGGAATGAGCATAAGCATGACTAAATGATGACATTAGCACATCCCTTTCATAAATTCACTCAATAACACATTTACTCACTTTATATGAACTCAAACTCAATTTCACTACCAACATCAATCCATCACTAATCATTATTCCACAACATATTAGCAACAAACCACTTAATTAAACAACCAAGGAGTAATTAATCCATCATTAATGAGATTGAAACACATTTATATGGTAAGAAGAGAAGTGAGCATATAAACCACTAATTCCCACCACATTAAGACAAGTGATTCATAACTCAACAATTCAACATGTAAGAACATGAATTCGATTTTCCTGAATTCATATCATTAGATAACTGACTCGCCTAAAACGTCGCTATTAAAGACGGACAAATTTACTATTTATAACCTTACTAATTACCTACTAATTAAACTAAAGTAAAGTGGAAAGCAAGGGTCGAACCCAAGGGAAGGGGGAATGCAATTGTGTAATTAAAAGAGTAACTAGAATAAATGTGCAAGTAACAAACAATATGTAAAAAAGGGAGGGTTTTGATTTTGATTCAAAAACATGTAAATTCAAACAAGAGTGCAACACAAGAAAGCAATTAGAGAATGAAAATAATCAAGTTGAGAAAAACTTAACCCAATCCTATATATGGTCCTCAAATGGTTGATCCTAGACTCAATCAATTCCCCAATTAATTATTATTATCTTATTGTGAAGATTAATCTTCTAAACCTCTTTGATAGTGGTAAATGACAAGGAAATCACACTTAATCATCAACCCAACTTATTAATCATTCCAAGTAGAAATCACATACATTGATTCAACTAATAAGAAGATAAAAGCATGAGAGGTTCAATAAGAGCAATTAGGCACAATGAACACAATTAATACCAAATTGCAAGTTAATCCCTTTCTTGTAAGTCAAGTTAGGAGGAAATCACACTCACTAATTCAATTACAAGGAGTTGCAAAAATAGAATCACAAGGAAATCACACTTAATGATTCTAACAACAATAGATTAGGAAAATGGTAAGATTAAGATAACAAGGAAATCACACTTAATTACTTTAATCAAACAAGTTTCCAAATCCAACAACATAAAACACAAGGGATTAACAATAATAACAATAATTAGGGAAAGATTAAGAGTCTTACAACCAAAAGATTACACCTTTGAGGATTGGATTAAGAAATAAGATTAGTTACCCATTCTAGATCTAAACCCAAAATAGATGAAAAATCCCAAGATTACAACTTTGATTAATTGTTCAACAAGACAAAGATAAAAGATGAGATAAGATAAAAGATGAGATAATATAAAAGATGAGATAAGATAAAAGATGAGATAATATAAAAGATGAGATAATGAAAACCTAATGTTCTCATCTATTTATAGTCTAAAGATAATGTAGAGTAATGGGCTTTGAAAAGTTGCTGAAGGCGAAATGGCGAAAACAGATCAGAGCTAAAGGCGCACGGTGTGCCTATACTGGGCGCACGGTGCGCTTTTGGGCCTGACATCACTGTTTTGCAAAGGCCATATCTCTCTCATTTCTTGGCCAAATAAGGCGTGTGACCTGTCGTTGGAAAGCTAAGATCACCATCTTTCACCTCCAATTGGTCTTGTATCGATGGGAGCTCTAGAAATCAAGATATGACCTTTTGAAGTCGATCCATATGCAAGAGATGCTAGAAATCTTCATTTCGCTTCACCATTGCACTTCTTCATGCCTTGACTAATCTTCATTCTTGCTTGTAGATGACTTGTAACATGGTACTCCATTTCTTCCAATCATAGCTCAAAACTTTATTATTATACCGACATTTGGAAAGTGGACAATTGTGACGATAAGCATACAAAACCCCATCCAAACACCGCTTTATTTCACTAAAACCGCTAAATAAACTAGTATTAATATGAGCCTATCAATAACAAAGAACTCATCTTTATCAAGATTACTATTACTCTTTTAAGTTGCATTTTGGCCAAACATTTTTTTAAAACTTCAATTGAAGTTACTTATTTCGTCAGTTATTGAACATGTCCACCACTTGTCAACATAGTTATACCTTTTAAAGTATAAATTGTCTAAGTCACAGACGGAACAAGTTCAAAAATAAACAAAATAAATCACTTAAGTTGGAGTTTTGAAATAATTTTAGGTCAAAATGTAACTTAAATGAGTAATTTTAAATTTTCTTTTTAAAATGGAGTAATTTTAAGAGTGAATTTTAAAGGGGAATAATTTTTAATTTGCTCATAATAATTTTTGAGCATTTGTGACAAATCTTACGAATATACGGAGTATGTATGTATCATGACAATGCAAGTACAATGTTCAACAGTATTTCTAAGTTGGAAAGTTTGGTAAACATGGGCATGGGTGATGACCTCACAACCCATGTGGAAGTGACTCGGATTATGTCTTCTTTGCCAAGAAATTGTCATGCTCCTCGCCCCCTCTTTCAAATGTTCCATGATTTAACCCATTTAAATAAAAATAAAGAATATTATAAAGAACAGGCAAAGCTCCAATCAAGGGAAAACATTACATTTATTTCACAAGTAATTTACAAAAGGAGTAAGCTGCTATATTTGAGTAGCTCTATGATAAAATTCATAAAAATATTAGTTTTGCGTGTATTTGAAATAGGTATTTAAATTTATTTTATGATCCTTATATACAGAGCTGTATTTATCATTTTCCTTTCATTTATACCATGCTATATCATCAAAGACTTCTTACAAAATTCATCACAAATTCTCGATTAGACAGTCTCACGGTCCTTTTCTAAAAAAACCATCCACTTATTGATGTTTAGGAAAAGAGTAATCTTTATAAAAGTTGACCATCTCACACTGTAATACCGTCTTACACAAAATTTACTTCAAAACTCATATACAAATGATATAAAGAAGAAAAGTAAAGTAAAATAAATTTTATACATTAAAGTGTGTGAAAAAAATGTAAATAAATCATCTGGACAAGAAGAATGAGAATATGTAGTTATCAAATTCTGTTATGAAGTAAACATAAGAGTTCATAATTGTCAAAAAAAATAAAAATAAAGAAGATGTCGTCCGATCTCAGACGATTGCAAGGCCTGGTTTTCAACTTATTCCTCTTTGTACATATATCCACCATTGTAACTTACATTTAATCATCGTATGAAGGTTTTGAAAGGGTACTTAAGAGTATACTAGTGGAAATATTTGAACAAAATAATCGACAAATCGCATCTTGAAACTTGAATAATGTGGAATGTCAAACTTCCTAGGCTACGACAAACTTAAAACTTCACGAGAAAAAGGAATTAAAAAATAAAAAAGCAAGTTGTGTGGCTATTGGAGTAAGCAAACGGTTGGTAGTGGAGACAATAATGGTGGTACACGTCACCCCATTTGCGGAGAAACGTTGCCGCTTCTTCCCTTCCTCTCTTTCTCCCAACTCTCTTGGAATCTGACCCTTTCTACCCCTCTTCTCCAATCACCTTACTCTATTCATTATCTTATTTTATTTCCTAGTGTTTCCTTAATTACTCTTCTACTTCTATTTCGTTTACTAGCACACACGACAATACAACCATTACTTTTTAAATATAATCCAGATCTACGTTCATACTTCAATACTTCATATATTATTAGTAGGAGAAAGTCTGGTTTTAGACGGGACCATTCGTCTTATTACTTCAGACCTATGTTACTCCGACTCTTCTAATTTCGTCACGTACCCGTGTCCGACATTCGACACTCGGACATGAGTATGTCACTTGGATACTTTATTGTGGACCAAAATATGCATATTTTTCAAAAATAATAGCCGAGTCTGACATTTGGACACGCACCCGTGTCAGATACTCCTAAACGAGTCTGAGTAACATAGCTTCAGACGGGTCAAACTCTCTCACAAAATAGTAAGGGGGCTGCGAAACATCGTCGACGTTTTATAAAACATCGTCGACGTTTTTTAAAAAAAAGACCACTAGTACCCTTTTCTCTCCTTCCTCTCTCTAACTTTTTCTCTAAAATTCTAAAACCTCATAAAATAATCTAAACAACTTCCAGAAAAATTTGAAAGACGGTTTTCATTTAAAATTAAACGGTAGTCAATGGCGGACAACAATTCATCGTCGACATTTTTTTTCTTTGTTTCAAACTCTTAACATTATTTCAAAAGCGATCAAAAACGTATAAAACGTTATTTCAATAGCGATCGATAACTTTACGAGAAAAAATATAAATTTTACACGAATTAAACTACATATGTTTTAGAAAAAATATAAATTTACGAGAATAATACGTCCATCGATAACAAAGAAAAAAAATGTCGACACCCTACACCAACGTCCATACCAGACGTTGGTCACTGATACCAACGTCCAGACTGAACGTTGGTGTCACTGACCAACGTCCAGACCAGACGTTGGTCACTGATACCAACGTTCAGTCTGGACGTTGGTATCAGTGACCAACGTCTGGTCTGGACGTTGGTCAGTGACACCAACGTTCAGTCTGGACGTTGTTATCAGTGACCAACGTCTGGTCTGGACGTTGGTCAGTGACACCAACGTTCAGTCTGGACGTTGGTATCAGTGACCAACGTCCATTCTACGCGTCAATATCCTAAACCAACGGCTAATTCAACCTCCATTGCACAATACAAGCGTCCAAACTCAATCCAACAACAATCAAAACCCGTCTTCAACAACACAACACAACACAATCACTAAACTAATTCTAATTCTAATTTGAAAAACAAACAACACTTTACTAATTAAAAATAGGAAACTTACTTGAACAAGGGGTAGCGGCAGCGAACACGGGGGGCGGCGGCACTGTCGTGGGGGTCGTGGCGGCACTGTGGTGGTGGGGCTGGGGTTGGTGGGGGTGGTGAGGTAAGAGTGAAAGAAATGTGGGTTTAGGGAAGAGAGTGAAAGGAATGAGAGGTAAGGGTAGTGACCGTCTTTTTTATAAAAAACGTCGACGATGTTTTATAAAACGTCGACGATGTTTCGTAACCCGGAATAGTAAGTGGGGCAAGGTGGGAGGATTATCCATTATCCCCCACTTGCACTTTTGTGAGGGCTTGACCCGTCTGAAACAATAAGACGTGTCGGCTCGTTTGAAACAAGAATTTATGTAGTAGTAGTATATAATCTTTCCGGGTCGTTTATGTATTTGTCTTTTACTTTTTTTATGAACAATATTTTGATCAAAGACAAACAAACGATTGAGACGGAGGAAGCATAAAACGATATTAAAGTTTGTTTATTGTGATAAATCAAATATTCAAAGGTACATTTGTTAAAATGTAAAAGCAAATTCATTAACAAAAGAGTCTTACAACACCTCTAAATTAATCAAATCAAAACTAACAAATACATAATCAAAAGAAAATCTAAGATGTTACAAGATATTACAACATCTTGCAATATACCGATATCGTAATAATATATTTAAGTGTCGTTTGGGCGGGAATAATTTTCCATATTTATTACAAAATACATGCACTAAATTCGTTTGGTTAGTATCAAAGAGTTAAATTGACACGCGAGTTTACAATTATCTAAAGGGGCTAACTAATTAAGCTCTTCTTATAACACATATGTTAAAACTCTCGGTCGGGAGCGGCCACTCACGGTAGCTCGCCAGACTGTATACGTGGCCCACAGATCAACATAGATCCTTCCCAGCTCATTTTGTCCACGCTTATGCGCATCACGGGAACTTCGCAGGGCGTCACCCATCCTAAGACTACTCTCAACCAAGAACGCTTAACTGTGGAGTTCTTATGCATGGATAACAATAAAAGAAAGTACACTTTGTTGATATGAGTAGTACTTTCAATCCCTTTAAACACTGATCATTTAAGCCTATCAATGGCTTTAGGGGTACCCCACGCATAGAGTATTACACACCCCCACGTGAAGAACTTAAGATCTTCATTATGCCTGGCAGCATCCACCCGCAGCAAAGTCCAGAATCCTCCCCCGCTAGGTGGATGACTTGGGTTCTCCTGATCACAGGTTCACCACACATTCGCAGGGTTTCTCACTCGATAGCAATTGGATTTAAGATAAATAGTAAGTCTCTCTTGTGATGGATATATATCTGTCACAAGAGATGCCCGTCACAGATAAGAATTTTTGTATGATAAAAGCTTTTCAGACTTAAGTGGTCACACTCTCTTCTGATGGGTGTAGCCATGTAGGTCAACCCCGTATACGTGACTAACACAACACAATCACATTAAGGAAACTGTATACATCTTCATTAACAAAAATATTTTACATTATCGAAATAGAAAGTTAACACTACATTTATCACCACTTGAAAATGATGCTACTTTACCGACCAACGCCATTTTAGTCGGTAAAATAACTTTCTGATTATTTTGTTTTCCGAACGAAAACCGAAGTCAAATTTTAATTGCACGCTTCTACAACTAACTACTTTCCGGCGGCCTTTTGGTCGGAAAATTACTTGCTTCCGACCGCCTTTCCGATGATAGTCAACGGTCACTACGCCAATTTACCAACCAATTTTCAGTCGGAAAAAAAAAATTACGTTGGGTGAACAATTAATTCATTCAATTCCAAATACACTACAACTTTGAAAATTCCTTTGCACCCGCCTGCATCAAAGTCACGCCGGTCTTTGACAAACTTGTGTCGTTCTCCCACCACTAAATTTTTCATGCGCCCACCACCAACTCTGCCCAATTTATCTTTCACCCATCTCCAACTCTATTTACCTCTTTGTCGTTGGCCTGCTCTTTTACACTATTTACGCCTCCTCCCGCTAGCTACCACCCACCAAACTCTGACCACCCATTGTTGCTCGTCTGAGGTTGTCTGCTCTCATAGTCGTTGACTGTCCTATTGCCCGGCTTTAACCTTTGTCCACACATAGTGGTGAATGCCTATCTTAATTTGATAATTTGCACGGATTAATAATGTAAATAAGTTTCTTCAGAGAACTTTGGCAATTTGTGTGTGTTACCCTTCATTTAGAACAAAAATTCTTTAACTGAATCATAACTCCTTATTAAGAGTTCAGATTTTTTTTTTTTCAAATCGAAAATCTTATAACACGGTCAATTTTAAAAAAGTCGTTTTTGGAACATATGGTCAAGAGATACGTTAAGTCAATGTTTATTCGATATGAAAATTATATTAGAATAAAACTTCTAGGCACGAGTTTGAGTATGACAATATTTTTGTTTTTCATATTGTAGTTCTCGCAAATATAATTGATTTTTTTGAAGTCGTTCTCTTATGTACTCAAACACACGAGGCGTGTATAATACTCCGTATTTTGGAGGTCACTCGGTCGAGTATAGGGAGTACTCGGTCGGGTGGTGTAGACGAGTAGGGGTGCTTTTTAGTCGAGTGTCTGCCGAGGCTTGCTCGACCGAGTTTTGTGGGCACTCGGTGGAGTAGGAGCACTCGGTCAAGTATTAGGTCTGAATAGTCGATCGAGTGGACCAGGTTTTAGCGTTTTCGCAACGGTTTATGTTGAGATTAAGGGGATGTTTAATTAAAGCCTTGAGTCATTTTATATACTCATTTTAAAACCCTAAAACAAGTCTAAGGCTCTTCTACTCACATTTGTCATTCTCCTAATCATCCTTGAGCGAAGTTTGACCGCAATTATTGGATTACGGCTTCATTATTCATATTCTCTTGCGTTTTCTATTTAGTAAGTTTCAGATCTATCTTTTGTAATTAGTTTATTTTGAGATTAAACCCTAGAATTTGGAAATTATGGGAGATTGTAATCATATGGGTTCTTAACAAAATTTATTGTGATTATAACTTGTAGGTGATGGTTTCATGCTTGGATTGCCATTGTATTGCTTTGTTATGCTTTGATTGCTAAAAGGTAGGGTTTTCCTCTTCAATTATTTCAGTTACATGGTTGATTATTTGCTATGATATGAGTGTGATGTAATTGATTGTTGTTGAGATGTTGGTGGTGGTGGTGCTAGTGGAGCAATAAAGGGAGGTTGACTTCACGATTTGAGATCGCTCCTTGTGGTTCCCGTCACAGAGGATGATGTGCACATTAATGATCTGAGATTATTTTGGGTGCTCCGATGTCGTGGTGCCTAGTGTTTAGAAGTGCGTCCGGACACGGTCGTTGGATGTGTGGTGACGGTACACTTTTTGATGGCACTGTGGTGTATTGATGTTGTGCTTGTTGATGGGACCGTGGTGATGATTATTGTATTGTATGTTTATGTTTGATTGTGTGATTTGTTACCGAATTTGTAAATATTTTCAAATCTGCGGTGAACTATTCGATATTTCCGGTGAATGGTGAGCAATGTGCTTGGGAGGTTGTGATTAATTGGCTATGATTGCATGGGACTTGGTGGATGCGGCGAGAGTGCTCACTTATGGATCGAGTCATACAACTTGGTCTCTCCCTTAAGATGACCATATCCATCTTGAGTGTGAAACAGGTCAAATAATACCTTCGATAGGTAAATATGATGTAAAATAAACCCAATATTTTACTTTTTCCGAGATATAAAGTTGCAGCGGAATAAAAACTAGATAAAAAAATATGGATTAGTTGTGATATCTCGAAAGATTAACAACTAAAACTTGAATTAAACTAGCAATCTCGCAAGACTACTCGAAATAACTTGGATATGAATTAGCCAAGATAATCTCGCAAGACAACTCGACTAAGACTTGAATTAGACAAGTGATCTCGCAAGAAGACCTGAATAACTCGTTTGTCCGTCCATCTGTGTCACCCGCGTAAGATTTGGACAGCTCGACTTAAAACGACCATATCTACTTAGTTACTTAACCAAATAACGCGTGTGACCACTTGTTGGAAATCTAATGGAGTGAACGAATCTGGGATTTTAAGTGTAACTTGATCTTGAGTCTTGAACATACACCCATGTCCCTCATGCATCAAAATAGAATAAGAGTTATTCATTTAAGGCACTATGCAATTTGTCATACCTATCTATTTAATCCAATTTATTGTGTAAGACGAACAAATTCAAGAATAATTAGGTACACTACAATACTAAATCTCTCTTTTGGTAAGAACCTAATTGAAAGAATTACCAAAAAGTGAAGAAAGAACATTGTGGATTTGTCCGTAATGGTAGTCTACTGATTAAAACTTTGGCGAAATTTTTAAGGGTTTTTAGATTCAAGCCCCACAATTTTGAAGAGGTAAAATGACATTGGGCTATGCCTTCTAGATTTCAAACATATGGAAATATATATATTCCGTAATATATATATTCCGTAATATATATATTCCTATACTACATATTCTGTGTATATATTTGTATATCTCCTTATCTTGTGAGTATCATTAGTTACCTTATTTATAGGCTTGTATTATGGATGTTTGACTAGGGTTAGGTGCTTGTATTTAGCTATATATATATATCTAGTCTTGTATTGGTGAATGGCATAAAAATAAAGACGGCTCAATAGCCTAATCTTCCACCATATTTTGTTCTCAATTATTTATCATGGTATCACAGAGCGGGTTTTGATCCTCGTTTTCTGTTTCCGCAAAATTTTTATCATGACAAAAACTGGAGACTCAGGCATTGAAAAAGGGGCCGGCAGTGGTACTGACAAGATGAGTATACCACCGTCGTCGCCGTTGTTTCTCCACCCTTCTGAAAGTCCGAGTCTAAAATTGACTCAGACCATTTTTAATGGTGAAAATTATGACCTATGGGCCGATGCGGTTCGTAACGGACTCGACGCAAAAAATAAACTTGGATTTGTCGATGGCACCGTTCCCAAACCCGTTGGTACGGAAGAAAATTCACATGAAGCGGTGGCATGGCGTCAATGCAACGCCATGGTCAAGGCTTGGTTGCGCAGCGTAATTGATGAGAAGTTGCACCCAAGCATTGTTTTTTCAGGCACCGTTCGCGAAATATGGAAGGAACTCCAAGAGCGATATGCAGCAGGCAATGCTCCTCGTGTTCATCAACTCAAAACCGAGTTGACCGAATGCAAGCAAGGTACTCGATCTGTCGTGGACTACTATACTCACCTCAAATCGATTTGGGATGAATTGGCAAATTATAGCCACATACCCAATTGCACTTGTGGAGTCGGGACTGCCTTAGCCAAAGAGAAGGAAGACGAGAAGGTCCATCAGTTTATTATGGGTCTCAATACATCACTTTACGATCATATTCGATCAAATTTGCTGATGGAGGACACTCTTACGTCTCTCAGTCGCGCATACGCATTGATTCTGAGAGAGGAGCGTCACAAAGCCGTCACTAGAAGTCGGGAAGATCACACAGAGGTAGCAATGGCAGCCCGTACTGGTGGAGGACGTGGCCGTGGTAGCACTTATGTCGATGATCAGAAAGATTATGAACCGCCACGTTGTAGTTTCTGCAACAAATGGTATCATACTGAAGAAAATTGTTGGGAAAAGCTAAATATCAATGGCAAGGGCCGTGGCAGAGGAAGAAGAGGCGGACGAGGAGGCACTCGTGGCGGCAAGAACTTCAATAATTCAGGACACACTGTCAACGCTGCCACCACCGAGACTGACTCGTCCAAGAAAGACCTCAGCACTGAAGAAATTGATCAGTTACGGTCGTTGCTCCCTCCAAAAGCCAAAGGTAACGACATATTAAAAGGTACGAATCATCTAAAATTATGTGACTGGATGCTCGACAGTGGGTGCTCACATCATATGACCGGGTGTCAAGCGTTGCTCACTGACATGTGGGAGGACGAATCCTCCGTCGTTGGCCTTCCAGACGGGTCGACCATTATTGCGAAGAAACACGGGAAAGTCGTGTTAAATAAATCCTTCACACTCAATGATGTTTTATTTGTACCATCGTTAACCTGTCATCTTATTTCGATACAACAACTTATTCGTGAAAATAATTGCATTGTGATTTTTCATCCTGACTATTGTATAATACAGAATCAATCTACGAAGACGGAGATTGGACGGGGTGAGCATAAAGATGGCGTTTATTATATGACACGCGTGGCGGAAGTGGCAGGAGCAACGATGATGAATAAAGAACGGGTATGGCACCGTAGATTAGGTCACCCATCTAAGAATGTTTTGCCGTATTTGAGCACTTTAGTTGGAACAAACTTATTTTTTGATACTACTGCTGTTTGTGATTCTTGTTGCCGCGCTAAGCAAACTCGGTCAAGTTTTAAACTTAACCATAAGCGTCATGCTATTCTTTTCAATTTAATTCATTGTGATATATGGGGCCCATACCAAGCTAAGAATTTATCCGGTGCGCATTATTTCCTAACCATTGTTGATGATCATAGTCGTAGTGTTTGGGTTCATCTCATGAAAGATAGAGGAGAAGTCTCAGATTTAATAAAAAAATTTGTCAAGATGGTACAAACTCAATTTGGGAAACAAGTCAAAATTATTCAGAGTGATAATGGCACCGAATTTCTCTCGGGTTCATTAAAACAATTTTACAATGACAACGGCATGATTTTCCAAACCAGTACCATTGACACACCACAACAAAACGGGAGGGTAGAACGCAAACACAGACACATTTTGGAAAAAGCACGAGCTTTAAGATTCCAAGTCAACTTACCCATTGAATTTTGGGGGGAGTGTATATTGACGGCGGCCTATTTGATTAATCGAACACCAACTAAACTCTTAGAAGGGCGTACACCTTATGAACTTGTACATGGTCACTCTCCCAACCTAGAAAACCTACGTGTTTTAGGATGTTTAGCCTATGCCCATAACAAACAAAGACCAAAAGACAAATTTAAAGAGAGGGGAACACGGTGCATATTTGTGGGATACCCAAAGAGTCAGAAGGGATGGCGATTATTCGACTTAAAGGCACGAAAAATGATTGTCTCGCGTGATGTTATTTTCTTCGAGCATATATTTCCATATAATATCACACAATTAGTGGAAGACAATAGTGGTCACAATGTCAGTGAGACCAATGAGCAACTTAACATTCATGAAGATGACATAAATCAGGGGCATCAGCCCATACCCGAAACCGAACAAATCGACCCCATATATGAGGATAACGAGAAAAATCTTGAGAACACCGTACTTGATGATACGGAAACAGCCGAGGCGGAAGTTGAGGGGGAGAGTAGTGATGCTCATGAGGAGCCTAGACTTGGTAAGGGAGAGCGGCAAAAGTTCGAACCAGCATGGCGAAAGGATTACATATGCAAGTCCACTCGTGTCATATCCACAAGCAAGGCTCACTCGTCCCAAACTCCGTCCTCTTCGAAAGGTACTCGTTATCCAATAGTTAATTATGTCACAAGCAATTGTTTCTCACTTTGTCACAGGAATTTTGTTGCTGCCATTGATGCTACAAAGGAACCCAAGAATTATTATGAGGCAATTAAGCATGATGAGTGGAGGGTTGCTATGAGGAACGAAATACAAGCTCTCGAAAGCAACCTTACTTGGCAAATAGTCGACCTACCGAAAGAAAAAAGACCGATCGGTTGCAAGTGGATTTATAAAATTAAATTTAAAGCCGACGGCACAATTGAGCGCTATAAAGCGCGACTAGTAGCTCAAGGATTTACCCAAATTGAAGGAGTGGATTATCACGAAACATTTGCACCCGTCGCAAAAATGACGAGTGTTCGAACTTTGCTAGCAGTGGCCGTTTCCAAAAATTGGAATATTGCTCAATTAGACGTGAATAATGCATTCCTCCACGGTGATTTGAGTGAAGAAGTATATATGAAATTGCCACAAGGTTTCGAAGCAACCGGGTCCAATAAGGTATGTCGACTTCTAAAATCTTTATATGGTTTAAAGCAAGCGTCGCGACAATGGTTTGCAAAACTCACCGAGGCATTGAAAGGGTACGGTTTTACCCAGTCAATGGCTGACTACTCTTTGTTTACAATGCAAAAGAATGGTCTGTTTCTTGGGGTTTTAGTTTACGTCGACGATATGATCGTCGTAAGTGATAATATAGCAGCTTGTGATAAATTAAAGCATTTTCTCGACGCAAAGTTTGGAATCAAAGATCTCGGGAAGCTAAAATATTTCTTGGGGATTGAAGTTGCCCATGGAGCAACGGGATTATTCTTAAGTCAACGCAAGTATGCTATGGAGATAATCAAAGAAGCAAAAATGGAAGGAGTCAAACCCATTGGAACTCCTATTGTGCAAAATCACCAATTAGCTCTTGCAGAAGGTTATGTTTTGAAGGACCCACTGATTTATCGACGACTCATAGGGCGTCTTGTGTATTTGACTATCACCCGTCTAGACTTGACCTACGTGGTACACACATTGTCGCAATTCGTCAATGAACCCCGCAAGGAACATTGGGACGCAGCCCTTCGGGTCATTCGGTATCTAAAAGGGAGTCCGGAAAAAGGGATAGTGATGAGTAGAAATGCACCAATTCAATTAAACGGGTACTCCGACTCTGATCATGCTCGGTGTCCGCTGACAAGGAGGTCTTTGACTGGGTATTTCGTGTCCTTAGGTCCCACTCCTATCTCTTGGAAAGTAAAGAAGCAACATACAGTGGCCTTATCATCCGCCGAAGCGGAGTATCGGGCGTTAGCAGCCGTAACACGAGAATTGATTTGGCTCAAATCTTTACTCAATTCTCTCGGTATTAACCATGATCAGCCTATGCGTGTTTTGTGTGACAATCAGGCGGCTCTACACATCGCAAAGAATCCGGTCTTTCATGACCGCACAAAACATATTGAAATCGATTGTCATTTCATCCGACAACACTTGGTAACTAATAACATCGCAACAAGTCATGTTCGGAGCAAGGAGCAAATAGCGGACCTCTTTACTAAAGCTCTCGGTAATGAGGCCTTCGTCTACCTTCAGCGTAAGTTGGGCATTCGACTTCCGACTGCTCCAACTTAAGGGGGAGTATGGAAATATATATATTCCGTAATATATATATTCCGTAATATATATATTCCTATACTACATATTCTGTGTATATATTTGTATATCTCCTTATCTTGTGAGTATCATTAGTTACCTTATTTATAGGCTTGTATTATGGATGTTTGACTAGGGTTAGGTGCTTGTATTTAGCTATATATATATCTAGTCTTGTATTGGTGAATGGCATAAAAATAAAGACGGCTCAATAGCCTAATCTTCCACCATATTTTGTTCTCAATTATTTATCAAAACACGTCATCCCTCTAAAATTGATAATTCACATAATCTACGTGGTTTAAAAGCGATCACGTATACTAGTGATTTTATCCGGTGCACACCCAAATACAAACTAGGGATTCCATCATCATCCAAAAAAAACATTGTGGATTTGTGGTACGTGGGTGCTCCAAGCACAAGATACACTCAAAACTTAAACAAGAAAGCTAACTCCAACTTTGGTTTTTTTATTTTTTGAGGGAAGAAAGCTAACTCCCCCTTTAAATTAACCAACCAAAGCTTTTCTCTCTCTCTTGTCCATCTATAAATCCCCCTCCTGCCTCCCCCAACCCCTCTCTCATTTTTACTTCCTACATTCCCTCTTTCTCTCACATACCCATTACCCACCCTTGAACACAATACCCCACCTAATTCCCTCCTCCTCCTCACACCTCGTTTGCCTTTCTCACCTTCCTACCCAAACAACCTCACCTTGCTTTCCTCATTTCTCTGCTCTAATAATAATAAAACAATCTTAGCTTGAAACACAAGAATGAGCTGCAACGGTTGCCGAGTGTTACGAAAGGGATGCAGTGAGACGTGTATTCTTCGGCCGTGCATTCAGTGGATCGACACTCCTGAATCTCAAGGTCACGCTACCGTCTTCGTAGCTAAGTTCTTTGGCCGTGCCGGTCTCATGTCTTTCATCTCCAACGTTCCTCTCAACCAACGCCCTGGTACCCTTTTACATTTTATTAAAATACTCCTCACATATGTATTTAACAAGTCATATTACATTTTAAGTTTGTAATTAAGTCATATTTTTGTCTTCAGCTTTATTCCAATCGCTTCTATACGAAGCCTGTGGTCGAACGGTCAACCCGGTCAGCGGGGCAGTAGGACTACTATGGACAGGAAACTGGCACGTGTGCCAGGCAGCAGTGGAGACCGTATTACGTGGCGGAACACTTGGACCAATCCCGGAATTCCTCATCACTGCTCCTCCATCCCCGACATCTCCTGACTCAGACGAAGTTTCCGAGGTTGTTTGTCCCCTACCATCCAGGTGGAAGAACAACCCTTTCACCCCTTCCCCACCAAGATTCAGTAACAGTAAACGCCGTAGACCGGCTGTCGACCAGAAATCTGAGCATCTAGATCTGAGCCTGACACCGCCGCCTCAGCGACCCGGAACGCCGTCGTTTAACTCTGAAGAGTCGGCTACTACGACAACTACTGCATGTTTTGATAATTATCGTTATCAAGCGGTTGCTACGACGGCGGCGGTAATGGTTGAGCCCAAACTGTTGGAGTTGTTCCTCTGAGTCAATAAGATATGCAATTGGAGAGTATGTTAGGTTAGATCTAGTGGTCATTTTAATTAAGATTAAGATGAAGATGAAGATGAAAGTTTTGTTATGATTTGGGAAGGGGTATTTCCGTGAGCGGAGAATTTTGGTAAAGTGTTGGTAGCAAAGATTTCTTTCTCTCCTTTTTATTTTAAGATAAAAGATAAATATGCGGAGAAAGGAAGGTGAATGCTTCCGGCGTCTAGTTTAATTTTCTTTTTATTTTATTGTATTGTATTATCTTGTCACTCTTTTTGAGTTTGTGACTTACCAATAATCTTTTTACTACTTCGTTTTTTGGGGATAATCGAATTGTATTTTGGTCTATACCCATCATTATAAATATAGCGTAGTGGTGTGCATTTCAACAATTTGGATCATTCTTTTACCTTCGCTTTTCATTCGTTTTTTTTAAATTACTTATATGGAGTATATTATTTTCGGAGCAAATGCTCGATAAATATTCAAGGAAGTCGAAAAGGAAATAAATTTTAAATACATGTATTAAGTGCATTGGTTTTTGTGTAACTTAGTCATTAGTTTTTAAGTACATGGAAGGTATTAAATGCTTAAATACAACACTAAAGAGCTGTATTTATCATTATCTTCAAAATAATGGATGATGATTGAATTAGATAATGAAAAAGTAAATAATGGAGAAAAAGAAATGAAAATGATATTTGCTCTCGTATTACTCAATTCACTGTATATTATGAACTATCCTTATTTGGGTATAGATAAACAAATTCTCAATTTCAATTCATATCTCAGTAACGCCCGGTTACTTGTAAAAGCACTCGGTTTCTGCCATCTATCTTTTTTTTTTTTTTTTGGTACAATAAGAGGGTAAACCCGTGTTAACTATTGATCATACGGGGCAATGCTACCCCAAAAATATCTTCTTGCATGATAGAGCGTAATCCTGCCGGTGGGAATTCTAAGATCGTCGGAGATGTGCTGGAAAGCACTCCCTGATTGGCTAACCAGTCGCTGGCTCTGTTAGCTTCTCTGTAAATATGGCTAATTTTCACCACCCATCTTGTTTCAGCTATGAGATCTTTGCATTTACGAACCACAAACTTGAGATTGTTACAAGTTAATTGATCCTCCGCCACTAGTTGTACGCAGGACTGGTTGTCCATGTGAATTAGCAGCCTTGTAATACCCTGTTCTTTAGCAAGTTCCAGCCCTACAAGGAGAGCTCTCATCTCGGTTTCTGCCATCTATCTAAATCATATTGTATGTCTCTCCCTATAAGATAAATTTCTCTCGCCAAAGTCCTTCGACCACGACACTTGACTCATTAAAATTACGTTGCAATGAGGATACTATCTCAACGCATGAGCTAATGTACCAAATTAAACGATTCTTTCATTGTTTCACCATCATTTTCCATGTCTCTATCATTTTATTATTTTCTTTGTAAAAATGTTACTACAAAATTAATAATAAGTAACTAAATAATTGAGCAATGGAGTATGTGTGAGGCAATGCATAAGATTGTTCAGTTTAACTATGTGGGATGTTATTTGATTCGTCTTAAGTTTAAGACATATATGCCTGTCTTGTTAATGAGACAAATTGATACTTTATTTACATATGCAATAATAAATCTACAAAATTAGCAAAAAAAAAGGTACAGAAGCAACGAAAAATAGGCGACGTAACCTGGGAAAAGGATTACGCATCAGATGTATTACATCATACCCTTTTTGTAACAACCCGAAAAGTACCCTATTTTTCTAGTGAAAATATTTTACGAATACTTTTGAGCCTGTTTAAGTTTTAAAGTGGAATTTATTGTTTCCAGTTGAATTTTGAAATTCCGAGTACGTATTTGGAATTTTTGAGAGATTCCATGAGAATCCCGTTTTTAAGTCAACTTTGACTTTCGTTGACTTTTTCCGACTCGCCTTATAAGTTTGAAGACCGAAATTTTATTTAAAAAAATAATATTTTTTATTTATTTTTATTAAGATTTATTTGGAATTATGATAATTTAATATAATTATTTTGAATTTATTCGGAATTAAAGAATAACTTTTACGGTTTTAACCCGAACGTCATTTAACTATTCCCGAGTCATCTAAAATCCCGAAACAAACCCGAAACCCGACTTTGGCATGAGTCACACGCCCATGTCACCTTTTTCCACTCACTTTAGGATATTTTCATTTCTTTTTATTAAACTAATAATAATATCTTAGATATTTATTACTTATCGATCCG
>JAIUZE010015535.1:0-22412 GCA_022085475.1 Heliosperma pusillum
GAATGACCTTCACATTATCAATGGTTTCAACCAAAGAACGTCGGGGACTCCTACTAAATCACGATTGTCACTCAATTGATTCCAACACGATAGGACTCCGACATTTCCTCCTAAAAGAGCTTATATGGAGCCATCTTGATAGATGCATGATCACTATTGTTGTAAGAAAACTCCACCAACGGTAAGCTCTTTCCCAACCTAGACTGAAAGTCAAGAGCACAAGCCCTAAGCAAATATTCTAAAGTCTGAATAGTCCTCTCAGTCTGACCATCCGTAGCAGCATGAAAAGCAGTACTCATCAACAACTTACTACCCATGGCTTCTTGTAAAGCTTTCCAAAATCTCGAACAGAATCTCGGATCTCGGTCGGATATAATCTCCATAGGAACACCATGGTATCTAACAATTTCATCCACATAAGCTTTTGCTAATCGGTCCAAATTCCAAGTTTCTTTGATCGGGATAAATCTAGCACACTTGGTCAATCGATCAACAACCACCCAAACGGCATCTTTACCTCCAACGGTCTTCGGCAAAGCCATAACAAAGTCCATCGAAATAGATTCCCACTTCCATAGCGGAATATCCAACGGTTGTAGCAATCCACCGGGTCTCCTTGTGTTCAATCTTCACTTGTTGGCAAGTCAAACATCTTCCAACATAAGAAACAACATCACCCTTCAAGTTCGGCCACCAAAAATGTAGCTTCAAATCCTTGTACATCTTATCACCACCGGGGTGAATAGAATAAGGGGAAAGATGAGCTTCATCAAGAACTCGCTTCCTCAAATTAAGAGCATTAGGAACAAATAAACGACCATGGAAACGAAGAACACCGTCATTATCAAACTTGAAATCTTTACCTTTACCTTCAAGAATCTTGGCTTGGATAGACTTGTAGGTAAGATCATCAACTTGGCTTTCACGGATTTCACGGAGAAATACAGGCTCGGCAATCATAGCACCAATATGAACAAATCCACGCTCTACAAACTCCAAACTCAATCTTCGAAACTCAGCACAAAGATCAACAGGTAATACATGCATAGCATTCAAAGCATGAGAAGCTTTTCTACTAAGAGCATCGGCAACAACATTAGCCTTCCCTTCATGATACAATAACTCAAAATCATAATCGTTCACCAATTCCAACCATCTTCTTTGCCTCATATTCAACTCTTTTTGAGTAAATATGTACTTCAAACTCTTATGATCGGTGAAGATACGACAATGAAATCCAATTAAATAATGTCTCCACACTTTCAAAGCATGAACAACGGCGGCCAATTCTAAATCATGAGTAGGATAGTTCACTTCATGAACTCTCAACTGCCTTGAAGCATAAGCCACCACTTTCCTATTTTGCATAAGAACACAACCTAAACCCATCTTAGAAGCATCACAATAGACATCGAAGTCTACACCATCTTCGGGCAAAGTCAACACCGGAGCGGTAGTTAACCTCTTCTTTAACTCCTGAAATGCATTTTCACAAGCTTCATCCCATAGGAACTTGGTTTCCTTCTTCAACAACTGAGTCATAGGCCTAGCAAGCTTAGAGAAATCTTTGACAAATCTTCGATAATAACCAGCTAAACCAAGGAAACTTCGAATCTCTCTAATATCAGCCGGGCTCTTCCAATCAACAACGGCCTCAATTTTCGAAGGATCCACCATTACACCTTCTTTTGAAATCACATGCCCAAGAAAGGACACTTTAGGTAACCAGAACTCACATTTAGAGAACTTAGCATACCACTTTTGTCGACGTAGAACACCCAAAATAATCCTCAAATGAATAGCATGCTCTTCTTCGGACGTGGAGAAAATAAGAATATCATCAATGAACACCACCACACACTTGTCAAGATACTCACTAAATGTGCGGTTCATTTGATCCATAAAGATAGCGGGAGCATTCGTCAATCCAAATGGCATTACTTTAAACTCATAATGGCCATACCTCGTACTAAAAGCGGTCTTTGGAATATCAACATCTCTAACCGGAATTTGATGATAACCCGATCTCAAATCAATCTTCGAAAAAGTAGAAGCACCCTTTAATTGATCAAACAAATCCTTCAATTCTCGGTAAATAAAGGTACCTATTCTTGATTGTAATCGATTTTCCAATTCCACGAGTAACGATCAACAAATCTCATAGAACCATCCTTCTTCTTCACAAAAAGAACCGGAGCACCCCAAGGAGAGGCACTTGGTCGAATAAAACCTTTTTCAATCATATCATCCAACTGCTTCCTTAACTCTTTCAATTCAGACGGAGCCATACGATAAGGAGCTTTGGCAATTGGACCAGAACCAGGCACAAGATCAATGGAGAATTCAACATCACGCTCGGGAGGAATCCCGGGCAAATCTTCAGGGAATACATCAATGAACTCTCGAACAATAGGCACATCTTCAATACTTGGCAAAGAGGTATTTGAAGAAGTCACAACACACAAGAATGCTTGGTGACCTTTTCTAACCATACTTACCAACTTCATAGCAGAAATTAAAGACACACCTTTACGGGGATGAGATCCCTTATAGGTTATTCTAACACCTAAAGGACTCTTTAAGAAAATCTTTTGATCACGACACTCGAACCTAGCATGATACATAGCTAACCAATCTATACCTAATATTATATCAAACTCTCCTAGAGGAAACTTAAGGAGATTCGCGGGAAAGATAGAACCCGAAATAGAAATAGGTACATTTGGATAAAGGGTTGAACAAGAGATAATATCTCCGGAAGGTAAGGATATGGGAGTATCCTCACTAGATGTAGGCTTGATTGATAATTTACTAGCATAAGTCCATGACACAAAAGACATTGAAGCACCGGTATCAAATAAAATAAGACACGGTTGCTCTAAGATTGAGAACATACCCGTAATAATCTCGGGATGAGCATCGGCTTCGGCACGGCTCATGACAAAGATTGAACCCTTAGGCTTAGGAGGAGGAGGGGGCAACTTTCGGTCGGGGCAATCCTCGTAACGATGACCACCCTTTTGACAAAAGTAGCACACATAAGGTCGGTTGGTACAAGTTCTACCGGGGTGTAGAGGAAGTCTACAATGGCTACATTGACGACCTTGAGCTTGAGGGGCATAAGGCCTATGAGCCACATTTGAAGTAGCTCTAGGAATAAAAGGAGCAGGATTCCTTGCATTGGCATTAGAAGAAGGATTAAACCTCCTCTTGTTAGCATAGGAATTAGAAGAAGACGGAATAAACGGCCTCTTCCCATAAGCATTCGGCCTAGGAGCATAAGAAGGAGAGGGATTGTTCATTAAAGCTTCATCCCTAATAGCCCTCATTGAATTTTCAGCCCACAAAGCATCATCGTAGAGATCTCCAAAGGACGCGGTACCCCTTCTCACTTTACTTTGGAGAACGGCATTCAACTTATTACGATAATAGAATGCACGGTCTTCATCATCACGAATAAGCTTCGGCGCAAAGTGAGCGAGTTTATTAAACTCCGTCGTAAAATCTTGAACGGATAGGTTGCCTTGTTTAAAATCGATGAACTCCTTAAGCCTTTGCTGTTTAAGCTCCTTAGGATAGAATCCACCCTCCACAAGAGCTTTAAAGCAAGCCCAGTTAAAGTCCTCTTCAAGAACGGCAGTGGCACTTGTGATAGCCCACCAGTTGTCGGCTTCCCTCACCAGAAAGTGCTTGGCAATCCTCACCTTGTCCTCTTCTCGGACTTGGTAAAGATCAAACTGCTTCTCCATCTCACGGAACCAATCGGATAGCTCCGTGGGATCCGGTTCTCCACCATAAGGCACGATCTTACTCCTTTCAATTTGACCCGCCACCCATGCATAACCACCTTGTTGGTTGTCCTCCCTTCTAGGGGGAACTTGGTTGGCATTAGCTAGAGCGGCATCTTGCTGATTCTTTAGCACTTGAGCAAGAGCCTCCATCATAATATTCTCAGCTAAACGCGGTCTAACCATCTTCATAAGAGACAAAAACAAATTAAGTTACTCCTATCAATTAGCATAAACAAATAGACTACCAATTAAAGTCCTTACTTCTACCCAACTCTCTCATTTATTATTTCAAGGTCAAGTAGTTTAAGTTAGGGTTCACGTGTG
Source organism: Heliosperma pusillum (assembly GCA_022085475.1). Lineage (NCBI taxonomy): Eukaryota > Viridiplantae > Streptophyta > Magnoliopsida > Caryophyllales > Caryophyllaceae > Heliosperma > Heliosperma pusillum. The sequence continues at coordinate 4,116 of JAIUZE010015535.1, forward strand.
TGCGTCGGGAGCGGCAAAGCTCTGATACCAACTGTGACAACCCTCGCGAATGCGGAAACATAAAACATACAAGCATGTGAAAAGATATGCGGAAATACGGTATTTTAAAAACCTTTAAACATGCAAGATATATATATAACACGAGGTGTGTCAAAATGTTACAAACTAAATACGGAAATATACAACAAAGAGACGAGGCCTCTTAAAAAGTTAACAAAGAACAATTGTTTATCCAAAACTAGCTATTATCGTCTAGAGGTGAACTTCCAGGGACAACGCCCGCTAGCTCACACCCGAACCCCAAAATATCATATCCAAAAAGTCATCCAAAGCAGGCAACCTGTTCATCCATGAAAAACATGAATGCCACAGTCAGTGGGGAGTAACTCCGGGTTCTCCCAGCCATATCACATCAAACGTACATATAAGGAGATACGAAACTAAAGTCATGCATATATATATATATATATATATATATATCCATGTGAGATACAATAAGAGTAGATAGGCAATACGAGATATAATGATAAGATCATGTGGAAATCAAATCCGTAACCATCATGTTATTCAACGACTCGGGAAAGACACTCTTAGGCAATCGAGTACGCTCACTAGGGCTTACATCTCACCGTTAGCGGTATAAGATTGATATGATTGAGACTCAACATACAAACCAGTCAAGTCATGCGATGATTACACAAAATCCAACTTATTATCATCCATTCACGAACCAAGACCATGACGGTGTCAAATCATGCAATGACCATGAATAATGTCATGAAATCACGCATTCAAAGACGACTCAAGACAACAACTCTCACAGTAAATGAAACGCACTAGCATCGTGTCCCAGCAAGAATGATTAAAAGGCATCCACGAGATCACATTTCCCTGAACTCATACACGATCACATTTCGTATATGTAGACTAGTTTCCTCCTGGTAGGAACGATAATTAAACGGCTCCTAATCTAAACCTGGCCAGATTCTCGAAATCACATTGTCCGATTCGACATGCGATAAACGTTTCGCATCCAAGACTCGGGCTTATAATATATATATGCCGAGTACCCCAACTTCGGTAGGTCATTTCACGAAAGAGGCAGAAAAACAGCTCAAGCCTCATTACAAGCGGTACGCTACATGCAAATAACACCACCTCGCAAGTAGACAACATTTGACGGCCGGGTCGAACAACGCATAGCGTTCAACTCCTAACAACGTCGTCGTATGCCCACTAACACATGCATTTAAGCAGTAGGATACCTCTCCGTTCCGACATTCCAGCCTTACGAACGGAAAGGTAGCCAAGGGAATGAGAGTATAAAGCACAAGACAAAACAGTGCTCAAACCGTATCATTTGTAAAAACCGACTCAAAGGGGGACATACCAAAAACCATCACGAAACATGTGATACAAGCGAATAAGATATCATATATCCAAAACATGAATATTATAAGACTCTACGTAAAATTATACGATAAACCGATCATGCGAACTATTATAAATTACGAGTTTTAAAAGTCAAAGGAAAACAACACAGCCGTGTTGCAGGCCGGGCAAGTGACCGGTGGCCGGTGGGCCGGCTCAGAACACAAGGCAAAACCCAAAAACAGAGAAAAGAGGTCTGGGCCGGTCGGTAGACCGGCGGCCGGTCGACCGGCACAGACAATCACAACAAAATCAAAGCTTCCCTTACTGATGTGTTCCAGGCCGATGGATGGACCGGTGGCCGGTGGGCCGGCCTGGAGCACCTCTTATACAAAAATCCCATTTTCCAAATGAGTTACTGGAGTGTTCCCAGCCGGTTGGCAGACCGGCGGCCGGTCGACCGGCAGGGAACCCCAGTTCACCCGAGAGCCTCTTACACTTAACCAAGTCATTTCCAAATCATTTCAATTCTCATATATACTTCAAATAATCATCAACAATCAATATATATCATCAATATTCATCATATAACATCATTTACTAATCATAGCATGAATCCTAATCTTCCTAATCGTATTCTAATACGATTTTCTAGCATATAAACATGTAAAAACACGTAAGTGATACCGAGTAACCCTTCACCGTTACCTTTGAGCGTCTCTAATGATCGTCAAGCTCCTCTTCTATAAGGAAATAGTCTTTGTCGGGATCTTGGAGGTCGCCACCTACAAATAGATCGTAAAAAGATGAATAAAGTTCATCTTGAGAAAGACGGAAAGCTTGAAAAGCGAGAAAGACGATGATTTTAATATCAATATGGATAGAGGAAGGTACGGGAAGAATAATAAGACGAAGTTACGGAAATTCTATCAAGTAACGAAGAAGATACGCGAATTCCAAAATCGAATTCAAAGAGGGAAAGTTGATTTCTTAGAGAGGAAGAAAAGTGTGCTTGATTTTGTGTTGAATGAAATATTAGGTTAAGGAGGGAGTAGTGTGAGTTGTGTAGGAAAAAGTCAAAGACGGTTTCAAAGTCAAGAAAGTCAAACCCGACTCAAAAGTCAAGAAAAGTCAAACTCGACTTAAGACAGGATTTTCATGGAATCTCGCAGAAATTCCAAATACGAACTCGGAAATTCTAAATTCGACTCGGAACTTAAAATTCTAATTTAATACTTAAATTTACTGAAAAGCTTTCGTAAAATATTTCTACTAGAAAAATAGGGTACATTTCCGGGTGTTACACACAAGGTTGTTTAAAGAGCGGTTACAACGCGTCTTCTAAAAATTCCGAGTCTATAATATGTATAAAATAACGATTACTAATGCATCCAAGTCGGTTCTTAACTTTCTTGTTTTAGATTACTTGAATTATACGGTTTCTATTATGTTAAGTTCCGTTAACCAACTCATCCCGCTCTATACTCTATAAATATGATTTAGCATAAGACCAGAATGTATATGAATGATTTATTAATTCTTTTATTGTTTGGTTTAGTCAATAAGCATACATGCATTGAGATTAAGCAAGTTATATGAACCTAACTACCCTTCACGATTTTTCAGTCAGAAACAGAAACTTTAAATTGTCGTATCTCTCTCGATACTAATCATTTTAATAAGTGGTCAGTGGGGTTGGATTCCTTGAGATGTTATCTAACCTTAATATTCAGAGGGTCAAAGCCTAAAAACGTCTCTAAGTTGTACTAATTTAGAGTTTAATAAAATCTGTCCAAAAACGAGTATTAATATGTTATTAGGTGAGAATTGTTTTTAAAAAATCGTAACGCCAAGATTCGAAAGTCTAAAGTGCTCTAATTTCCTAGTAGTTTAACATATTAAAAGGTGGGATGTTACAAATGTTAGTAAGTATAATTTCAAAAGCCTTTTATGAAGATGACAAGTTTTCACTAGTAAAACTATTACTCTCATTAATCTCGTTTTTTCCAGATTATAAAACGAACTTGTAAAAATCATAATAAATTGAAAATATTATATTTTAAGGCATGGTCAATTTTTGTAGATTTATGAGTCTAATAACTTTAATGACTTTTAGGTCGAAGTTTAAAACTTAGTTTAAGATACCCAAAATTATGTTTTTCCAGAATGTGTCGGATTTCGAGTCATCAAAGGTAACAATGCATAACTCCATCTTAACAAAATGAAGTGAGTTGCTTCCAGAGCCTAAAATGCTTTAGAATCAAAGGATATTACTATGTTAAAATGTTAGACATTAAATTGTTCAATAGATATACTTTTATAACTCATTAAGTGAGACATGCAATCCCGAGTTACCTAGAAACAAGTTTTATAAATCTATTTTTAATTTTAAAACAGTGCTTTAAATGACTTCGAAATTTTGTGAAAATTTTAATATCATTATAAGCTACAACATATATTAATTTCACATTAAAATAACGAGTTTGTGTCCGATTAATATTCTGTTCATAATCAAGCTACGGATTTTGACACTTTAATGGTTGTTACTTGCTTAGATCTATGCCTGCATGTATAGAGAGTTGTTTGTTGAAGTTTATAGTTTAAGAAACATATGAATATGGGTTGTGAAGATATTAAAAGAGAGATAAAATGGTTTTGGATGTTCCTTACATGGTGAAGAACATAAGCTAGGCAAGATCCTGCACCTACAATGCTCCTTCTTTTTCCTCCTCTTCTTATATCTCTTTCTCCTTCTAACCTCTCTCTATTTTTTTTTTGTAAAATGGTGTTTGAAATCTGATAGAGTGGAGGAAATAATGAGGGTTGAGTGTTTAGGTAAGTGTGTTTTTGAGAAGAGAAAAAAAGAGTGAATGGGGAGGTGTGTGGTGTCCCAAATGGGGGACAAATGGGAAGGGAATCTTTGTATATATTGGTCCATTTTGCATGCACAAGTAGGTATGTTTCTAGGCATGATTTTGCTTTAAATTAACCACATTTCTGATGTATGGGAGACGGGTTTTGGCGGCGGAAATGTTAAATGGCGCGACGGTTTATTACGCACACAATTGTTCGACGGTTTTTACCAATTACTAACGTCAAGATTTTATTTGTTCTGAATGTCCATAGACCTTAATTAGACTCATGTAATTAGTTACTAAATTACTTGTTAATTTAGTATTTAATGGTCTATGTAACATGCATGCAAATAAAAACACATTTATATAAAAGAAGAAATTTCCTCACATTGAAATGGAAATTAAATGGGCACAAAAGGAACTCCTTCTTGTTGTTCTTGAGCTTTAATTAAGGATGAACAAGAACAATCTCCAAAGTAGAAGACCTCCTTTAAGTTGTATCAAGATGATACCAAATAATCTAACTTTATTATTAACTAGATAATAAGATAGATAAAATACTACTAATATTAGTATATATTACTACACTAGTAATACTTATTAAATATTAGTATTTTGAGAGTTTTAGTGAGAGGATGTATTTTAGAGAGAAGTGTGAATTAAGCACAAAATGAACTAGTGAAAAAATGAACAACCATTGTCCATTTTATAAGCTCCTTGGCCAGACCTCTTAGTCCCATATGGCCTCTTATTTTGTTATTTTATTCACATGTAAGTGTAGTAGAGTATGGTAGTGTATGTAATGATTTAGAATGCATGATATGTCATTATCATAAGGTTGCTTGTTTGCATAAACAAGAACAATTATCATCACTACTACTACCATGATCGGCCATACATGGCTTAAAATGGTCCATTTTAATTTTTTATATTTGTCCCACAAATACTTATTAATCATATGTTTAATTATCTTATATAATTAATGTGTTAATTTGATCATATAACAATTATATGACACAAATTAATAATCAATATGTACTTAACATTTAAGTGATATTTTACCATTATATCAATATATAATGGGTCCTACAATGCTTAGTTAGTTTATTTTACAACTCCTTGTAAACATAATTAACTAATTACCTCTATCTCAAAACCTCAACTAATTTAGTAATTTAACGATTAATTACTAAGTTAAATCTTATTTAATCATATTAAAATAAGATATAAATTTATTAGTCAATTATCGCATAATTGAAAAATAAACTTAATCGAATTTGAATTCTTAACTCAATTTCTAACAATTAACTCTCGTACATATCAAATATATGTAATGGACTAATTAACTGTATCATATACAAATAATTAGTTACTATTTGGATTTCATCCGATAGGTGTGACCGAAAGGGATCAGTTGATCACCGCCGTCAAACGACAATAATATCAAACTCTAGTCAGCCAACCGTTATTGATTTACGTTAATCAACTCACTAATCATGTATATATAGTCAATAAATATCCCAATTATATTCTTTAATGAGATTTATTAAGTGGCGCACTATTGTGGAGGACACCTACTCCAACATGTTCTACCTCATATTTTCTTATGTACGGATTTTATTTCATAGTTATATATTTATAATGTTCCACATTAATATTTTAATATTAATTACTTTCCCCAAACTCGTACCCGATTAACAACGAAGCGATAACTATATCGCCACTAGATCTTCCATTTTATCTCCATTGATTTTAGTCTTTTAAAATCCTTTATTGCTAAATTCGATTACGCTTAATTTTTAATTTTCTTTTTTATCTCTATTGACGAATTTTACGGGTATTACAATCTACTCTCCTTAAAAACAAACTTCGCCCTCAAAGTTAAAACTTCCCTCTAGGAGCAACAAGTATAACCTCATTCCTTGATATACGAGGGAAAGACGTGGGTTTTACATCCCACCTCCCTTAAAGAACGTTACGTCCTCGTAACTGAATATTTAGCTTGAATAGTCCTGGATCCTTAAGCTCCAAAGTTTCCTTGACTTCCTAAGTGCGGGCGTCAATGGTTGACCATCAATTATTTCCAAGGTCTCGTATTGGCTTATGGTTTTAAGCTTAATTTTCCTTTCTTACGTAATCGCATCACCCTTCTCCTAGGTGATACCTTAAACAACAACAACTTATCTACCAGTCATGGTTAATTCACGCTCTTTACTCATGGTTAATAATCGATTACTATGTTTGTCCGTTTTCTAGTTTCGCGAGAAACGTTCAGTACTTCCTCTTTCATCAAATTGCATCTTCTATCTTTATTATTTTCATCTACAATTAAACATATACACGTTTTCCACGTCATACACTAACCTCTTGTTGTCTTACAACCTTCGTTAAACCAAAACTCTTAAATTCATCTGTTTTACCTCAAAAATGGAAACAAGTTTTTATCCTCAAATCTTCAAATGATATACAACTATTAATAATTTCATTAAATCCAATTCTGCATGAAGTTATAGTAGTCAATAACTTAATTCTTCGAATTTACATAGTCGTAACATCATTCACCTTAAGCCTCATAACACTCCATGTATCACATTTTGAAATTAATTTAGCGGCCTTAATTAACCGTTATTTGAGAACTTCACAATTCGTTTCTCCGTCATCTCACATCCACAAAAACTAGGTATATCTCAAATTCCTTATTGATCGTCAAAATCAACACATACTCTACTAATTTTAGCATTATCTATTGACGTCAAATCACTAATGGGCCAATAAGGGTTCGCCGAAAATTCACCCTTAGATTTTCTCCATTAGTCAATTACCATAATTGGTAACATTCTTCTTAGTATAAATTACTTAAAACATTGTCTCTTTACATGCTACAGGCATCCAACAAATACGAAAACTCTTTACAGATTGTGATAACAGTTACCTCAAATAGCCAAGTGTTCCTCAAGAATCTCAATCCATATCATGCTACGTCAGACTTCTATCTTTCACTCAAGTTCCATTGATCATGTCCAGTACTTTTCCTTAAAATATGTATCCTTAATCATATCCTTAACTTCATCACAAATATTAACTCCATTTGCTCTTTGGTGAACAATTGAATATAAGCCTCATATCCTCTTTTGACTTCTCACGACATTACATCCAGTTTTCACAATTAATCATAATCTCATGCCTTTTTACTGAATCCACACACCAACAAGAATTCCTTCAAGTATATTGGTAATCGCTTGTTCTTAATATCTTAGGACACATAAATATCCAACTTACTACACAAGATCACGCCACACAGTTAGCTACTATCCCAGTGTCCATTTTATTAGCAATAACTATTATTTTTTCCAAACATACTACTTTCGTTCCAATAAAAGATAGAGATATAATATTTTGTGATATCATTTAAAAAAATAGTGTCTCATTACACTCCTTCAACATATGAGACTTAAAGATCTCAAATCAATTTCAATGTCATGGATAGTATCTCATTCTACTACCTGTAGCATTTATATCAAACACAGTTAATTAGACAACAATCGTATGTATAACATCTCATAGTGTTATTCACATGATTGAAATTCTTCCTTAAAACTAAATATCAACAGTGTATACGTCATCTCGTACTGCCGTTCAAAAAACTGATACCTCAACAGTCATTTGTACCATCAGGACTAAGCATCCAAGGTTATTCAACCAATCTTATATCATAATCAGTTGGCCAACATTGTACCAACTCAAGTATCCATCTTTGTATGAAAAATAAATAGGATAATAATTGCCTAAGCTAATATTCACCCTTTATTGTCTTAGATAAAATAATTATAAATATCCACGATATAGTTAGCTTGTATGTTCCTAATAACCAGACTGTACCCACGTGTACTACATAAATCCTTTTAATTAACGCCATTGAAATCCCACTCGAATTCGGCACTAGATCACATTCTTCCTCGTGTTCATCACCTTCTCTTGCCTTCTCTAGTGGCGTATATCCTCTCCTCTTTCTTTAATTAGAATTAATCAGCGACTTTTAATGGCTAGTTAGACTATATAGCCCATAGGTATCATGATCACAATCTATAAGCTCGAATTACTGATCTTCTATACTCCGCTTCTTTAATAAAGTCGACTACCCTACGTAGTCTCTTGTCACTCCACATGTTTCATATCCATCCAATTAACTCCTTTATTTCATGGTGTGGTTGGTAAGCTAGCTCAAACACGTGAACTTATCACTCTCACTAATGTGTCCACAAGGTCTAAAGGAGCGTCACAAAGAGATCAAATATTATAATATATCTTACTCGGACAAACTGTTCATTCTAATTACCTTTAATTTTAAACAAAACCAGACTTTATCTGCATCACGCATCCGAGCCTCAAATATACCTCACATATTACAAACCAATAGATGATTCTTTCAAATCTTTTCGCAAATTCAAATAAGTATTACCATAAGTAAACTAGTTCTTGAACACACTTCAATATAATTCACTTACATTACTCTAGGCCATTGTTCTACTCATCCCAAACGTTTAAATTGTTCTTTCTCCTCATGTATACCAAATTTAAATTGATCTCTTAATACTAATTACTTCAAACTATTCTCCTCAATTAAGAACCACAACCATTTGTGCTAAGCTTTCATTCTCTCAAAGTCATGTTGCAACCTAAATCACCAACGTCATACCTATGTAATTCCTTGGTCATACTAAAGCAAAATAAGTATCTACCCTCTCTTTTAAATCTACGAAATTCTCCATCAAAATGTATTAATAACCCATAAATTACAATTTACATCTCGACGACTCAACTTCATCATTGATCCAATATAGTCCTTACACTTATCCTCAAAATACCATTCAGTGCATTAAGTGGAGTCAATTTGATAACATCATACTTTATTCCAATATACTCTATTCCAATATCTTTTCATTATTCTTAGCACAATCACCTTTAATATTCACATCATAAATATTATCCCAGTTGAGCAAGTCATATTACCTCGATTCTCTCAGCTAGTACCTCTCATCAATTATTTTCTACACATGCTATCTCTAAACCACCGATCTTCACATTACATCATCATCATTGTCAAATATAATAGCGTAAATGTTCATCCTTTTTTTTCCAACAAAATAGTTCTTGATAATCCACCAAGTTAAATCGAATCATTGGTATACTAGTGTTTCAAGAAAAGTTATCTACTGATATATCTCAATAACATTCGTATCATTATAACAACAGTAACGTAATTATCAATACCTCAATTCATCGCCCATATACGAAGATATATTTAGTCCTACATCTCACAAATTTCAAAGATTTCTTAATCACCAACCACAAATAGGTGTATTCAGTCATGCAAACTTCCATACGCTCCAAATTCCTCTCAAGGTTATCCTTGTTATATAGGCTAACTAACTTTTCAAGTAAGCTCTTATACATCAGTTTCTTGCATATCAACAATTAATTAACAATATCCCTCCTTACCATATGGAACATTCTCCACACACTATGTTTCCCAAATAAAATGTACCATTACGTTGATCCTAAAGCCAATGTCCCTTAAAGAATGTTAAGATATTCCTACTATACTTTCACTTTGCTTATATATACCAAATTTTTAATGCCCACTTATTGTCCAAACTCTTTACACATTTAACCTGAATTAAACACTAGCATTCCACTTTATGTCTCGTGGCAACAAACAATACCAAAGGCTAATAAGTAGTGCAACATTTGATTTTAATTATATTATTAGTTATTTTTAAATTTTCGATTATACTCCCACGTAAATCTTCACTTGTAATATCAAGTCTCAAAATCCATAATCTATATAATTCAATAGTGTTAAAACAATTTAAAACTCATGGCTTCAATTAGTTATATGATCACTAAAACTCTAACATCGTGTTACAACTCCAAATAGAACCAATAGCCATATCATGCAATAAAATCCCAATAATAATCGCCATCACATTACAATTTGAATTATAACACAAATTCTCATGTATATAATCTCAACGAATTCAATATGTTACACCTCTCAAGTACATTCATAAGTTAAGATTATATTTCATAACTGTAACAATCCGAAAAGTACCCTATTTTTCTAGTGAAAATATTTTACGAATACTTTTGAGCCTGTTTAAGTTTTAAAGTGGAATTTATTGTTTCCAGTTGAATTTTGAAATTCCGAGTTCGTATTTGGAATTTTTGAGAGATTCCATGAGAATCCCGTTTTTAAGTCAACTTTGACTTTCGTTGAATTTTTCCGACTCGCCTTATAAGTTTGAAGACCGAAATTTTATTTAAAAAAATAATATTTTTAATTTATTTTTATTAAGATTTATTTGGAATTATGATAATTTAATATAATTATTTTGAATTTATTCGGAATTAAAGAATAACTTTTACGATTTAACCCCGAACGTCATTTAACTATTCCCGAGTCAACTTAAGTCCCGAAACAAACCCGAAACCCGACTTGGGCATGAGTCACACGCCCCATGTCACCTTTTTCCACTCACTTTAGATCTTTTAATTCTTTTGATTAAACTAATACGAATATCTAAGATATTTGTAACTTTATCGGTCTGTCAACTTAAACTCCGCAAATCGCTTAAAAACAGACCCGATTCCTCTCCATTTCACACGTCTCTTTTTCCTCTCTTAAAGCTTGATATTTTCATTTCTTTTGATTACAATAACATAATATCTTGATAATTGATTTAATTAACTTAATATCTAATTAATTACCGTAATATAATTATTAAACCAGAGGCAATTCCGTAACAACAATTTCAAAACCCGACTCCATATTTTCTCTATATGTACACGGCCCAACCTCACCATTACTCACCAAGAACTTTTCATTTTTACAATAAATCAAATTAAGATCTAATTAATCGTTCTTCATCGTTCTTCATTCGTTCTTCGTCGTTCTTCATCCGTTCTTCGTCGTTCTTGAGCAAAATCATCATAAAACCTTCATTTCTTAATTAAATCCGTCCTAACTTATATTTCGAGAATCTCCTCTTCGCTCTCCATCTTCAAGTAGGGTTTATTTTTAATTCCGACAAAATCGTTTTCAACACTTTAATTATGGAAAATCAATTTAATCTAATAATTTTTTTCGTGTATTTCTATAGGGGAAGATTTTGAAGACGAGTTTGGTGACTCTTATATATTAGGGGAAGATTAGAAGACGGGTTTCTTAGTTTATACTTCTTATTTTGGTGCTAATTGATTTTGCTAGCTAAGGTAACGATTCCGAGTTACTCGACGATTTAATGTTACATAGCTTTTGTTTCTTTTGTTTTTGGTTCACCTTATGTTTTTGTTCATGTTATTGTTACTTATGATTTTTAGTAGTAACATGATAAGTAGTATGATTTATATGTTGTATGGAATTTTAATATGTTAGTGTTCTTGACATATTTGTATGATTCATTTATAACCATGATTTTTATATGAATGATGGTTGGATTGGATGTTTAAAAATGGATGTTGTTAATAAAAATCATGTTAGAATTAATTTGCAGGGGTGGTGGTTTTGGACCGTGTAGGGTGGCCGGAGGTGGGGCTGGAAAACCGACCCAAACCAGCCGGTTCAGGCCGGTTCAGGCCGGTCCTGCCGGTCTGGATTTGGTCCGGGTATGGTCCTTGGGTTTTGTGTCGATACTTGTTTGTTTTGTTGTTGTTATGACGGGTTTTAAATATGTTAAAGCATGCGGGAAATATTAAGAAACAAGTTTAGAATTGTCGTCTCAAAACAGGCCCAAACCAGGCCGTGGGCCCAGTCCAAGCCCGTGTCAAGTCGGCCCAAATCAGCCCATGAGTCCTCTTCCTTGGACTTGTGACGGTTTTTGAGTTATTGCCATTTTATCGTGTTTTGTAATATTTAGCAAGTGGGAAATGTTAATAAGTAAAATATTTAATTAAAAAGGTTTTTCATAAAATTATTATTTCTCACATGTTAGAAATTATAATACGAGATTATAGTTAAATTTAATATTCTTTAAGTCAAGCGGGTTTTAGTAAAATTTAATAATTCACATGTTAGAAGTTTTAATAAAATAACATGTAATGAATATGTTGATTTTATGTCTATGTGATAAAGACTCTGTTTCTAGCCGGTTTGACCAAACGGGTTTGGTCAAACTAAGATCGAGTCAGCCCCGTTTTGACTGATGACCCGTCGCGGGACTCGGGTCGGGGATTTGTCTTCAGGTAAGGTTTTATTTAATGAATGAATGAATGAGCCTTAGTAGATATGAGGCGATATGATTTTTGAATATGATTTATATGCAATTAGTCACATGATAGGAAGTTTTTCCCGTGACTGTTTGACTGTATGATATATGTCGTGTTGACTAAGTACCCATAGAGAATTAAGTAGTATTGCGTCTTGACCATTCTAATTCTAATGAGTATCTTGGACCATGACCTGTTGTTTAGGCTTACTATCTTTAACGAGTATATGTTCACCCCTTTATGGCTTTTGTGTCTCCGCTTGGGTGGGTTTTATATCCAAGTCGGGGCATGGCTGCCATTGCTTCTGCTTCCACTTTGGTGAATGAGCCGCTTCAGTACTAAGCCAACCCTTTGGTGGATCTCCTTAGGGTACCATGTAATGTCTGGGTGCGATGTTTTTCTTTTTTCTTCCCGCACTTCTCTGTTCTGTCGCAGTCTAGGATTAGGGTAGAGGTTGTATCTTGCCATGTATTAGGTAACCTCCCGGAGCTGAGATATGTGCTTTGGATCTGGCCATGTTGTGAAAAGGTAACCGTTAGCCTAGATGTGTGCTTTGTAATTTGGCATGTTATTATCGTGACTCGCTGAGCCTAATCTATAAGTATATCCCTACCGGTGCTGTTGTATAGCCTCGAGTTACAGAAGTAGACTATCGCCGTACTAAGAACTTATGCCTGTTTCTAGAAGTATTGGTCTTTCATGTTTGATGATTCTATGAATCTTAGAAGGTGAGATGCAAGCCGGCTAAGGTGGATAGAGTTTGGATTACCGGTTGTTAACTGATTCACATGATTACGTGTTGATTAGGGTCGAGGGTATCATGGCCATGTTTTAAAGGTAACCTCTGAGCTAAAATACCAGCTTCCCTACCTCTTGTTATAGATTGATAACGGATTCACATGATAGCTTTCACATGATAGGTTATATGTTAGTTAATTGTTTCATAACATGAAAAGCATATCCTATATGTTAAGGTTTTTTATTTTCCATATACATTGCTTTTATGTTATTCATGTTTTATTAAACTCGACATTTCGTGGCTGGGAGAACTCGGAGTTACTCCCCACTGACTGTGGCTTCCGTGTTTATATTTAATGCGGTTGGCAGGTTTGTGATGCATACATTGGGTACATTGACGAGCTAGCGAGCGAAGTATTTACCTTGGACCTATATTCGGTTCTTTAGGATTGTCTATTATTATACACTCTTTTATTTCCGTATTTATACGGGAGATATGTCTCCCGTTTTGGATAATTCTTAGGTATAATATTATTTTCCTTTTGTTATGAACCTTTTTATTTATGACACCTTTGTTATGATGAATATATTTAATAGTAGGTTCCGGTTTTGAAATTTACCGATTTTCACTAAAGTGAACCTATTAGAAACGTATTCTCATCTTTTATTTATTTAAATTACTTGTTTTATTTTTTCCGCAAATTTGAGGGTGTCACAGTTGGTATCAGAGCATTTTTGCTCCCGACGCACGTTTGTGTACCCTTGCATAAATAACTTGACCTTAATACATAATAAACTTGTGAGATAGAAGGGTAGGATGGGTAGATTAGGATTTATGTTGTAGTCTATTTGTTTATGCTAATTGTTAGGAGTAACTTAATTTGTTTTGTTTCTTATGAAGACGGTTGGACCTCGTGTAGAAGAAATCGTTGTTGCTGCCAACCGGGTCCCTCCTCATAAAGAAGACAATTGCCAAGGAGGCTATGCTTGGGTGGCTAGCCAGATTGCTAGGAGCAATATTACGCCTTATGGTGGAATATGTGTTACCTAGAAGGAGTATCCTCTACCGAAGATTTGAAGATTTACAAGCCTAGTTGAAGAGAATTCTTTCTTCATCTATGAATTCTCTCGTCCTTATAGTATTAAGCTCTCTTCCTTCTATCTAAGTGCTTCTTTCTCTTCCAACCTATTTGCCTCTTGGAAATCACTCTTGATAGTTCCTACATCTTACCATTGGTATCCTTACCTTCCTCTTATAACATTTTTAGGGATGTCATACCCATTTGCTTATGGTATATTATACTTAGTAGGAAGAACTTTGAATTTTGTGGAATATTAGTGTTTGTTGGAAGGAACTTGTGATTTGAGGAAAATGGTATAGATCTAATTTCACCATATGGTGGTGAGAGTTGGTACCTTGAGGAAGAAGTTTTGAATATGGTACCTAACCATCCTATTAAGCTAGTTTCATGTTCAGATGATTATAAGGATTTGAGGATAAACTTATGATGAAACTCTCCTAGTAGTTTTAGGCTATGAAAGCTTAATGTTGCAATATCGTTTTGAGGATCGAAATAATCATAATGATAGTTGGTAGTTGTGGTTAAGAATTTTAGTGATTCTTGAAGTGTTATTTGGGAAATTATGGTCTTTAAATGTTGGACCCTAACGGGAATAAATACGTTGTGGAATTAGGATTTGATGATACAACTTGGGGAATATCGTCATAAGCGATAACCGAGGTATTGAGAGTTTGGAAGAGATAAATAAATTGATTTACGGTTGCATTGCCCTATGTTTGGCAAAAGTTAAGAGAAATGAGATTTGTGTGACTAATCTCTTTGAGGTTTTGGGATTCAACTTTTGAGGAGGAGAAGGTTCATTGTTAACAATTTAGGATAATGAATTTTGGGATAAATTGGATTAAAAGATTTCATAAGTAAGTCCTTTACTTTGTGGTTGTTAGCGGTCTTGTGTCCTTAATTCTAAATATTCTGATGGTGGTTTCCAATAAGAGTTTTGATGGACCTTAGAAGATTCTAATTGAATCTGAATAATTGGGAGTTGTTACTCGATGTGTCATGCTTATGAAATATTTTGGTAGGAATCTGAAGATTGAAAATGTTGAGGATATATTGCACTCTCTTGAGGACTAGATTCTGGTGCAGTTAGTGTTGTCGAGTTACGATCGACATTTGAATTATCGTAGATGGAAGATAGTATTGTGGTTAATTCCTCTCTCTTCACTCAAATTGATCCTTAGTCAATCCGCTACCTTTCAATCCTTTCCCGTTTTAGTCCTTTGTAATAGTTTGGGCGTACCTCCTATTATCACGATTTGTGATTTCGATGTTCGAATCCCTCTACGTTGTGTAATGTCTTCTTGTTGTGTTTCTATCCTTGAAAAAACTTTCAAAATCTCTTTATTTCTCCCCTCTTTCCATTCGATTTATTCTTTCGAATATTCCGTTCCTTCTATTGAATATCATCTTTTATAAATAGATTATTAGAAGCTTTAGTTAGGAATTTTAGGCATAGATAGTAGAGTTATTACCTTTACTATAAAATTTTTGAACTAAAAGCTTTTGGAAATGTTTGATGATTTCAAGTATTTTTACCGTCAAGGAGTGTTGAGACTTGTTATTGGAGACGTTCGATAACTAGTTTCTCATTTATTGATGCGAAAATGTATCTTTTAAAGTCTTTGACTTGGGACGTCGATGTTCTTAACAGCTGACGAGAACCTTCCGCCCCATTGATAAGACTCAGTATTTTAATTACAAATATATTTAAAAAAAAAAAAAAAAAAAAAAAAAAAAAGGAGGGGGGATTGCAACCTGAAAAGTACCCTATTTTCTAGGGAAATATTTTTTACGGATACTTTTCAGCCTATTTAAATTTTAAGTGGGAATCTATGTTTCCAGTCGAATTTGGAATTTCCGAGTTCGTTATTTGGAATTTTGGAGAGATCCATTGAGGAATCCCGTTTTAAGTCACTTTGACTTCTGTTGGCTTTTTCCGACTCGCCTTGTAAATTTGAAGACCGAAATTTTATTTAATAAAATAATATTTTTAATTTATTTTTATTAAGATTTATTGGGATTTATGAAAATTTAATATAATTATTTTGAATTTATTTGGAATTAAAGAATAACTTTTACGGTTTTAACCCGAACGTCATTTAACTATTCCCGAGTCATCTTAAATCCCGAAACAAACCCGAAACCCGACTTTGGCATGAGTCACACGCCCCATGTCATCTTTTTCCACTCACTTTGGATATTTTCATTCTTTCGATTAAACTAATACGAATATCTAAGATATTTGTAACTTTATCGATCCGTCAACGAAAATTACGCAAAATCGTTTACAAAACAGACCCGACTATCACCATATCACACGGCTCCTTTGCTCTCTAATAGGACTAGATATTTTCCTTTCTTTTGATTACAATAACATAATATCTAGATATTTGGTTTAATTAACTTAATATCTAATTATATCTAATCAATTACCGTAATATAATTATTAAACCCGAGTCAATCCCGTAACAACAATTCAAAACCCGACTCATAAATTCCTCTATATCTACACGGCCCATTCTCCACTCTTACTCACCACTTATCTTTTCATTTTACACTAAATCAACTTAATACCTTTTTAATACTTTCTTTAATATAATCAAAATCGCTCTTGGTGTTCTTGAGCGTTCTTCATCGTTCTTGAGCAAAATCGTCACAAAACATTCGTTACTTGTTCAAATCCGTCCTAACTTATATTTCTAGAATCTCCTCTTCGCTCTCCATCTTCAAGTACGGTTTATTTTAAATTCCGACAAAATCGTTTTCAACACTTTAATTATGGAAAATCAAGTTTTAATTCTAATAATGTTTTTCTTGTCATTTCTTATAGGGGAAGATTTTGAAGCCGAGTTTGGTGACTCGTATATATTAGGGGAAGATTAGAAGACGGGTTTCTTAGTTTATACTTCTTATTATTTTGGTGCTACTTGATTTTAGCTAAGCTAAGGTAACGATTCCGAGTTACTCGACGATATAATGTCACATAGCCTTAGTTTCTTAGGTTTTAGTTCATATTAATATTACTTATGATTTTTAGTAGTAACATGATAAGTAGTATGATTGTTATGTTGTATGGAATTTTAATATGTTAGTGTTCTTGACATATTGGATGATTTATTTATAACCATGATTTTTGTATGAATGATGGTTGAATTGGTTGTTAAAAATGGATGTTGTTAATTAAAATCATGTTAGAATTAATTTGGAGTGGTGGTGGTCTTGGCCGTGTAAAGTGGCCGGGTGTGGTGGCTGAGAACCGGCCGGTTTAGGCCCGGTTCAGCCTGGTCCAGACCGGTCCAGCCAGGTCTGGGTTGGTCCGGGGTTTGGTCCTTGGAAGTTGTGTCGATACTTGTTTGTTTTGTTGTTGTTTTGACGGGTTTTAAATATGTTAAGCATGCGGGAAATATTAGGAAACGGTTTTTAGTAAAGTCGATAAAAAAACCCAAAACAGCCCAAACCAGGCCCGTGGGCCCAGTCCAGGCCGTGTCAAATTCGGCCCAAGTCAGCCCATGAATTTTCCCTTTGGACATGTGACGGTTTTTGAGTAATTGCTATTTTATCGTGTGTTATAATATTTAGCAAGTGGGAAATGTTAATAAGTAAAATATTTAATTAAAAAGGTTTTTCATAAAATTATTATTTCTCACATGTTAGAAATTATAATACGAGATTGTAGTTGAATTTGATATCCTTTAAGTCAAGCGGGTGTTAGTAAGATTAAATAATTCACATGTTAGAAGTTTTAATAAAATAACATGTAATGAATATGATGATTTTTAGGATCAAGTCTATGTGGTAAAGACTCTGTTTCTAGCCGGTTTGACCAAACGGGTTTGGTCAAACTAAGATCTAGTCAGCCCCGTTTTGACTGATGACCCGTCGCGGGACTCGGGTCGGGGATTTGTCTTCAAGTAAGGTTTTATTTAATGAATGAATGAGCCTTAGTAGTATGAGGCGATATGATATTTGAATATGATTTATATGCA
>JAIUZE010015538.1:0-25244 GCA_022085475.1 Heliosperma pusillum
GTTAAGCTTTGGAAGCTCACGGATAAAGGGGTGTTCCCAGCCGGTCGACCGGCCGCCGGTCTGACCACCGGCTGAGAACACTCCAGTAACTCATTTTGGAAACTTGGTTTTTGCATGAAGAGGTGCTCCAGGCCGGCCCACCGGCCACCGGTCCATCCACCGGCCTGGAACACATCAGTAGTGAAGTTTTGAGTTTTGGTGTGATGTTCTGTGCCGGTCGACCGGCCGCCGGTCTACCGGCCGCCGGTCTACCGACCGCCCAGACTTCTTTTCTCTGTTTTTGGGATTTTGCCTGTGTTCTGAGCCGGCCCACCGGCCACCGGTCACTTGCCCGGCCTGGAACACGGCTGTGTTGTTTTCCCTTGACTTTTAAAACTCGTAATTTATAATAGTTCGCATGATCGGTTTATCGTATAATTTTACGTACTGTCTTATAATATTCATGTTTTGGATATATGATATCTCTTTCGCATGTATCACACGTTTTGTGACGGTTTTCGATATGTTCCCACTTTGAGTCGGTTTTTACAAATGAGTCGGTTTGAGCACTATTTTGTATTGTGCTTTGTATTCTCATTCCCTTGGCTACCTTCCCGTTCGTAAGGCTGGAATTTCGGAACGGAGAGGTATCCTACTGCTTAAATGCATGTGTTAGTGGGCATACGACGACGTTGTTCGGAGTTGAACGCTATGCGTTGATCGACCCGGCCGTCAAATGTTGTGTACTTGCGAGGTGGTGTTATTTGCATGTAGCGTACCGCTTGTTATGAGGCTTGAGCTCTTTTCCGCCTCTTTCGTGAATTGATCTACCGCATTTGGGGTACTCGGCGTTTATTTTGTAAGACCGAGTCTTGGATGCGAAACGCTTTATCGCATGTCGAATCGGAACACGTTTATTCCGAGATCCTGGCCAGGTTTAGACTAGGACCGGATATTTATTATCGTCGTGCTACCAGGAGGAAATTAGTCTACATATACGAAATGTCATCGTGTATGAGTTCAGGGAAATGCTTATCCCGTGGATGCCTTTTAATCATTCTTGCTGGGACACGATGCTAGTGCGTTTCATTTACCGTGAGAGTTGTCGTCTTGTGTCGTCTTTGAATGCGTGATTTCATGATATTGTTCATGGTCATTGCATGATTGGGCACCGTCATTGTCTTGGTTCGTGAATGGATGATAATATGTTGGATATTATGTGATCATCGCATGACTTGACTGGTTTGTTTGTCGAGTCTCAATCTTATCAATCTTATACCGCTAACGGTGAGATGCAAGCCCTAGTGAGCGTATTCGGTTGCCTAAGAGTGTCTTTTCCGAGTCTTTGAATAACATGATGGTTTCGGATTTGATTTCCACATGATCTTATCATTATATATTGGATTGCCTATCTATTCTTATCGTAACTGACATGGATATCTATATATGCATGACTTTACTTTCGTATTTTCTTATATGTACGTTTGATGTGATATGGCTGGGAGAACCCGGAGTTACTCCCCACTGACTGTGGCATTCATGTTTTTCATGGATGAACATGTTGCTTGCTATGGATGACTTTTTGAATACGATATTTTGGGGTTCGGGTGTGAGCTAGCGGGCGTTGTCCCTGGAAGTTCACCTCTAGACGATAGTAGCTAGTTTTGGTTAAACACTTGTTCTTTGCTAACATTTTAAGAGACCCCGTCTCTTTGTTGTATATTCCGTACTTAGTTTGTAATATTTTGACACACCTCGTGTTATATATTTCTTGCATGTTTAAAAGTTTTTTTTTAAATACCGTAATTCCGCATATTATTTCACATGCTTGTATGTTTTATATTTCCGCATTCGCGAGGGTTGTCACAAGAGGTCATAAGATCTGAAAAGTACTTGCACAATTTATTGTTAGTAGAACCAAAGATAATATCGTCTACATAAATTTGAGTAACAAGTAAATCAGAACCCTCGGATTTTAAAAATAGGGTTTTGTCGACAGATCCTCTCTTAAAATTGTTTTGTAATAAAAATTTAGATAATCTGTCGTACCAAGCCCTAGGCGCTTGTTTCAAACCATATAAAGCTTTATCGAGTTTAAAAACATGGTTTTGAAACTTGTTATTCAAAAATTCAGGAGGTTGTTCAACAAAAACCTCTTCTTCCAAATAACCGTTAAGAAATGCAGTCTTAATGTCCATTTGGAACAGTTTCATTCCTTTGTGAGCTGCGAAGGCGATGAGCAAGCGAATAGCTTCAAGTCTTGCTACTGGAGCGAATGTCTCGTTATAATCAATCCCTTCTTGTTGATTATAACCTTGAACGGCCAATCGAGCCTTGTTACGAACTATAACTCCTTAATCATCCAATTTATTTCTGAATACCCATCGAGTACCAATTACAGTTCGATTAGGAGGTCGTGGCACAAGGTGCCATACTTTATTACGTTCGAACTGTTGAAGCTCTTCTTGCATTGCTACAATCCAGTCGGATTCTGCAAGAGCTTCTTTGATGTTGGTAGGCTCTATGGTAGACAGAAAAGAATAGAATGAACAAAAGTTATTTAAAGTTCGTCTCGTTTGAACTCCTTATTCAAACTTCCTAGGATACTATCCATAGGATGAGAATTCTTATATTTCCATTTCTTAGAGTTCCTAGGCTCATCATCATCTGATGAACTTTCACTTTCCTCAAATGATTCAGAATCAAGATTGGTTCCCCCTGAGCTGGACTCTGGGGTTATAGCTGAAGTTGGTACAACTTCAGTTACACCATCTTGGTTCTGGTTCAAAGTTATAGCATCATCATCTATAACTTCAGTTTCCTTTTCCTTGTTTTCAGAAGAGACATTCGTATCATCAACAATTGTCTCAGTTCTCTGTTCAAGGTCATTTGCGGATTTATCAAGTTCATCGTTGATTCCTTCAATAGCTTCTTCATTATTAACTGGCTCGTCTTCCCTTGAAATGCGAAAGTCTGGATCATTCATGTCTTCTTCTTCATTCTGTTCAACTTGTTCAGGCACATTATCCTTACAAATACAACATGAACACTTTCCTCTATGCACAACGTTCTTTTGTTAAAAACTTTAAAAGCTTTACAATGATTAGAATAGCCAACAAACACAGCTTCGTCACTTCGTGGATCAAATTTGCTCAAATTACTTTTTCCATTATTATGGACAAAACACTTACTCCCGAAGCAACGAAGGTGAGCTATATTGGGTTTTCTCCCTCTTAAAAGTTCATAGGGAGTCTTTTTGAGAATAGGTCTAATCATAGCTCTATCGTGCACATAGCATGCAGTACTAATGGCTTCAGCCCAAAAACTCTTAGGAAGGCCACTACACAAAAGCATAGTGCGGGCCATGTCCTCTAATGTTCTATTCATACGTTCCACGACACCATTTTGTTGTGGGGTTCGTGGTGCAGAGAAGTTATGTCCTACACCATTCTCCCTACAATATTCTATAAAAGCTTGATTATCAAATTCGGTGCCATGATCCGTACGAATGGAAACTAACTTTTTATCATACTTGTTTTAAGCGAGCTTCATTAGTACTACAAACTCATCGAAAGTTTCATCTTTAGTAAATAGAAAGATAGGCCATACATACCTGGAGTAGTCGTCGACTAGGACGAATACGTACCTTGATCCACCGCGGCTTCTAACCTTCATAGGTCCACATAAATCCATGTGTACCAACTCAAGTGGACGCTCTGTACTTACTACTCGTTTTGGTTTGAATGAAGATCTAACTTGTTTACAACGGGCACATGAGTCACACATCTTTTCTTGTTCGAATTTGATTGAGGGAAGACCCTCAACTAAATCCCAAGATTAAGTTTCTTTAAAATTGTTGGACTGATGTGTGCAAACCTCTTGTGCCACAAGCATGAATCATCCACAGTGACTTTCATGCACGTAAAGGAACTTGTAGTGACTTTGTTTAAATCAATCATATACACGTTCCGTTTACGTAAGACCTTCTAAGATAACATTACTAGTACCTTCAACTATGATACGACAAACATTTGAATGAAAAACGACTTTGTTGCCTTTGTCACATAGTTGAGAGATACTTAGTAGTTATGCTTAAGGCCATCTACCAGATATACATTATTAATAGCATGTGAAGAAGATATACCAATCTTACCTACACCGATTATATTGCCCTTCTTGTTGTCTCCAAAGGTGACCTTGCCACCGTTGAAGGGCTCTAGTGAAAGAAAAAAATTCTTGTTTCCGGTCATGTGTCTCGAACATCCACTGTCGAGATACCATAGATTATTTTCTTTCACTATTATCTGCAAGAGAATCAAATACAGCTTTTAGGTACCCACGCTAAGTTGGGTCCTTTTTGGTTAGTGACTCTATATATTTGATCCTTCCTAACCCATACCTGTTTGACAATTCTTTTCTTCTTAGGATAGGGTTTGCTAGGTTTATTATAAGGTTTGTCATTGTTACGATGCACATTAGGTTTAAATGACTGCTTCTGATTCACATAAGGTTTAGATTTTGAAGGTACAGATGTGTAATCGAAAGCCAGGTCATAAAACCATCTAAACTCATTATTTCTAACCTCATTACGTTGAGGTTCAGATTCGGACTCATTAACACTAGACGCGTCATGCTCTTTCACAAAATCAGTTTGATTTTTGTTGTCGTTAACATATTTAACACAATTATCTTTAACATGACCGTTGTGACCACAATAATTGCAAATCAGATATTCTGAAAGATTGACATACTTCCTTCTTCTGAAATCACGGTCAGAAGGAGTGGATTTGCACTTATCATGGTCTCTACGACTATAGCATTCATGACCTAGACCCATCTTCATGTTATTATTAGATTGTTCGGTAAGGAAGTCTAAGACCTTCTGACTTCCTTCCCATTTATCATGAACTTTTCGTGCATGTAGGAGCAATTCCTTCAAAGACTGAATTTCTTTTTCACACGACGAATGATCTACATTCGAGTCTTTGGAGGGATTGTTCTTTTTGAAATTTTCACGAAAATCATTGAAACGTTTGTTCAAGATAAGTTTCTCCTCATTATGTTGACTCTTAGCTTGGGAGAATTCAGCCTTTATATCTTTCAATTGCTGAGAGAGAAAGGAGTTTACTTTCTCGTGATCAAGGATAACAACTTCCTTTGCCTTAGCTTCAGATTGTAAAAGCTCATTGACTTTCTTCAATTCTAAAGTTATAGCTTCATTAGCTATAACTTTGGCTTGAAGATGCTTAATGTTGAGCTTTAACTCTGAGATTATAGCTTCATTAGCTATAACTTTAGACTCAAGAGCTTCTTTCTCAACATTTGTCTTGTCTGAAGTTATAGCTGAAGTTGCCATAACTTTAGACTTGAGCTTTTTAGCTTTGGCCTTAAGAAGTTGGTTTTCCTCAGCAATGTCAAGAATTTGTTCTTTAAGATCTTTTAATTCAAGACTCTGCTCATGACAATGATCTAAGGCTTCTTCAAAATACTTAATTAAAGACTTCTTAGATAAATTATTAACTTGCTTTTTAAGTTCAAGATGACTAACCTCTTCGTCATCTTCTGAATCTGGTTCTGAATCTGAGTTGCCAACAAGAGACATCTCGGATTCGCTTTCATTGTCACTGTCAGAAATTAGGTCAAGACTGACGTTGCTTAGACACAAGTTGGCGACTTCTTCTTCCTCAGACTCGTCGTCCTCTGTGTCGAGATCTCCCCAGCAATAAGCCATCATCACTTGCTTGAATTCCTTCTTGGTTTTGTCTCGTTGATTTTTGTCTTTTATTTTCTTCCATGTGGGGCAATCATTGATCATGTTATCATTATCCCCACATTTGAAGCAACCACGACTAGAAAGAGACCCTTTTGACTCAATTGGCTTTTTGTAAGATTTGTTAGTGTTATTGTTAAACGTTTTCCCTTGTGTTTTATTAAAGAATTTTTTCTTAAAACGTCTGGCAAATAACACTGTTTCATCTTCAAGATCCGAATCATGTCTTTCACTAGATTCGGCTTGTAAAGCCACTTTCTTGCTATTACTATCATTTGCCTCATCTTCATCAAGAGTAATCTCGTGAGCCATTAGGGTTCCAAGTAGCTCTTGATAAAATAGGTCAGATAGATCTTTACATTCCTCAATTACCGTCACCTTAGGTCTCCATCGTTTAGATAGACTTCTAAGGATCTTCCTGGCAATTTCCTCGGAGTCAAAAGTTTTTCCAAGATTTTTCAGTTCATTAATGATACTAGAGAAGCGAGTTGACATGCTGTCAAGCGATTCATTTTGTTCCATGGAGAACAGTTCGTATTTTCGCATAAGTAGTGCAATACGTTGCTTTTTGACAACAATTGTCCCCTCATAAGCTAACTCGAGACCATCCCATATTTCCTTGGCAGTAGAACTAGATGAGAAACGATCAAATTCAATATGGGTCATGCCGTTTTGCAACAGACTAATAGCCTTTGAATTTTTCTCAGCTTTCTTATAATCTGCCTCAACATAGTCATCTTATTTCTTTTCGATGGAAGTGCCAGTAGCCGTACCAAGCATGATCTTATTATGACCATTCTTAATGATTAGCCAACACTCCCAATCGTTACCCTTTATGAAATGGGTCATCATATTTTTCCATAGACTGTAGTTCTTCCCGTCGAATACGGGACACTTCAGATGTTTGGAATCCATTAAAATAAAATTAAATGCAGCGGAAAATAAATTAAAAAAAAAGATAAATGGATCAGACTCCTTGCTGTAAGGCAATCAAGAGCAAGAGGCTCTGATACCAATTGTAGAATCTATTGATCGAATACGAAAGAGGGGGGGTGAATTGAGTATTAAAAACTAGCCCCACTTTTTCGATTTATACTATATGTAATTAATTATTTGATCTTATGGATTAAAATCAACTAATTAATTAATCAAAGTAAGCGCGAATAACGAAATAACGAAAAGTAAAGAGATAAGAGAGAGGCACATGATTTTTGAAGTGGTTCAGTTTCACACGTTGAAACCTACGTCCACTATTCTCGATTAATAATTTTTAGTACCTTTCTACGGATTACAAAAATTACCAACCCACTCGTATAATCAAAACTATGATTATAACTCAAGGTGAGTATCGCTAAATACTTTTAACTATCTTACGCTAATAAGAAAGTACAATATAACTCACACAAATTCCCGTTAAAGAATTGTAAGCTTATAATGATGTACTATTTTTCCAATAACGTATTTCACTCAAGCGATTGATAATAAATGATGCACGACTCTTTTAAAAACAAACTCTAAAAATAATAAATATTTGCTCAAAAGTTTGCTTTAAAACGATTTTGGAAAATCAACACAAGTAAAATAAATGTGCCGTGAGATTGTAGTGTATTTCGTGTATTTTACAATTTGTATGTGAATAAGTATTTATAGTAGTAGAATCATAGTAGATCTAAAACCCTAGTATAATATTTAATAAATATACTTATCTTATCATAAAATAATATTTGCTTATCTTTTAGAAATATCTTTATCTTAAAATATTATTTGGTTTATCTTATAGAAATATATTTATCTTAATATCTCAAAATATTGTTGTAAAGATATAGTAGAATCGTAGATTAGGTAAACTAGGGAAACAAGCCTAAGGAGGCCGGATTAACCTAGCTCACGAAACCCTAGGAGGCACGCATCCCTAGGTGGCACAAAACTAGGTTTCACGAAACTCTAGGTGGCTCAAACACTAGATGGGCTAATTAGGTTAACAACAAATTGAGATAGAATATATTAGAAACCCTAGGTAGCATGACAACCCATAAATTGTATTACTAACCAATAGAATCTCATAAATATATTCTCTAATAAAACTTTTGATAATTATAAAAAATACTCTTTCACTTTTGAAAACATTTCAAAAACATTTTATTTCCAAAATCATGCATCAATAATTTATCATCCAAAGTCATAGGCTAAAGCTATAACTTTGAACATAAAATCTCTCGAATGGAATAGTTACCGAATGACGACCTATACTATCTAATCTTCACAAAGATCTTCAGTATACGGATCATCTCTTCATCTTGATCACAAAGACCCTCCATCTCGAGTCTTGTGTAGTATTATGTAGATCTTGTTTGAAGCGATTTTCTTTAAAGTTATGCCTGGTTAGCTATAACTTCCATGTTCACTTCCAAAGTTATTCCTGAAGTTGTTATAACTTTGATCTTTCTTCTCATAATTGTTGCTAGCTATAATAAGACTAAAGCACACAATTACACGCATATGATACATCAAGTAAAACATATTATTACGTAAACACATGTCATTATCAAAACTATGAAATTGGTCCAACATCGTCCTTCTTATCTTCTCCTTGCTCATATTTCCTTCAAATGACGGGATTTGAAGTAGAAACGACTCAATTCCTACAAATGACATTAAAGCACGAGAAATACTGGAAAGGAGAGATTAGCTCATAAAACTACTTCTTAAAGTGGATAAACCATATCAAATCGAGCTAAAACGAGGGGATAAAATCATACAAATATTCACTTATCAACATCGTTATTGTATCGAAATTTGGTTGAACTCAACGGAAAGATTAGGGTCCGTGGCCCATGTGTTCCGTGCTAAAGATGACAATAAAGTATTTCATCGACCAAGAATTCTAATGGTAGAATCGGTTAAAGAGTTAACCCACCAAGTAAAATTAATAAAGGTTGTGGAGTCCATGGCTCACATAAACCCAAGTTAATATAGGATTTGGGTCTTGGAACCATTTATGTAATTGGGTAGAGGTCATTATATAAATGCTAAACTTGTTTAAAATGTTTACAAGTATTTTAAAACGATAAATGTTGATGTTTCTTTCATCTCATATTTTGTAGTCAAAACTTGTTTTATTCGCAATGTCGGCAAACAATAACGAGGTTCGACCTCCCGCACCACAACTCACCACTGTATCATGGCTTAGATCCTTTATGGATGAATGCAAATTCGAAAGGAATTGTTCTAATTTAGTGAATTGGAATGGGCAACTTTGCCTTGCCACCAAAGGTGATGGTAAGCTTCGTTACCTCACCAAGGCTTCTCTCAACGCTCATAAATGATAGGTCAACTAACGCCGTAAAGGTGACCTATGAGACCTACCAAATAGAATCGTCCACGATCAAGAATGTCTTGATCTTCTCTAAAGATGTCGAGCTTCAAAGGAATGTCATAAAGATGAATTCCACGTATGAGATCTACACTAAACTCATGACCATGTTTTCACGAGCTCTTAGGATCATTCACTATGAAGTCGCTTCTTAAATTTTTGACCTTAAACATGAAGGATATTCAATATGTTTGCTCTCACGTACTCAAATGATTGAGCATGTCGAGATGCTCAAGAAGTAGGGAATAGTGATTCCTGAGCAACTTGTGATTGACCGCATACTCCACTCCCTAAACCGTATCAAAGGGTTTGTTAATTTTAGGGTGAACTTCAACATGCAAAATGTCACCACGACTCTACATGAGTTGCACAAAATGGTTGGCAAACCGAGCGTGATATGGGCTACCATGCTAGCACTAGCAAAGATGTTTTGAACATCAAATGACAAAAGCAATGGGAAGTTCAAGAAGAGTGGACACAAAGGGAACAATCTCACACCTTCTAAGGAAAAAGAAAGGCTATTGGGAATAGTTCTTATAATTCTAATAAGGGTATCGCCTCTAACGACAAGTGTCATTATTGTAATGGTATAGGCCATTGGAAACGTATTTGCCCCAGATATTTGGGAGATGATAAGTGAATATTTGTATGATTTTAACCCCCATTTTAGCTCGGTTTTGTATGTCATTTGTGCTTTGTTAAGCCATTTTATGAGCTAATATCGTCTTCTAGGCGAATTCCTGTGTTCTAACCTGTTTTGTAGAGAAAGTGACGTTTCTACGCCCTTTTTCTATATTTCCGAACATTTGCCTAGAACCTGACGATTCGAAGAAGCAAGCTTGACCATGTCAAAGGCATTTCAAGAAGGTTCACTAATTCAAAAGAGAGAAGAAGTAAAGACGGTTTCGTAGTTGTCGGAAGATCAATCAATTAGGCGGAAGAATTCATCGCTTTACATCAAACCCTATCAACAAATCCGATTGAAGAGATCAAGGGGGATGATGGAAGTCAAGTCAAAGCAAAGGAAGATGAAACGTTAGTCAAATACTTACAGATGACAACTTACCCGATCGGGTAAGTGTGTACCCGATCGGGTATCCTTGCTGATCCGAGCATGATGCTTCAACTTCCTATTTTTGTCTTATATGTTCAATGCTCGACCTCTTCTCCACGAAACCCTAATGCTATATATAGATGCTCCAGCCACTCTTCTCAAGACACATCTACTTTTCACACAACTCACAACATCTCATTTCTTCTTACATTTTCTCTTTAGTTTTTAGTCTTTCTAGTTTAGATCATTTTCTTCTTTTGTCTTTAGTTCTTAGTTTATTTCTGTCCATTTCATATCAAAACATTAGTTTAGTTCAATAAGAATTTCAATCTTTGTAGTCTACTTTGTTGGGTACAAGTGTTGTAATTCAAGGAACGATTATTCTATGCAAGGGATTTCTATTATCGTTATTACTTTCGTTGTTGATCGTCACCTAGGTATCTCTAATTTATCCTTTGTTTACTGTCCTTTATTGTTTTCCATTTGATTGTTATTTTCTATTCATATTATTTAGATTCATTTTCATGTTGTTATAATCGTAGTTTCATTTCTTAGATTGTCAAATAGCGTCGTTATTATCGCCTTATAAAGAGTCTTAAAGATTATTATCAAAACCAACTAATCATGTCTATCCTAGTTTTTATTGTTGATATCATCTTAGACATAAACATTATCATGAGTGAGTAGTCACCTTTCTAGGGTGTAGGGTAGCCATGTTGGATTGATTAAAAGGTGACAATTGGATAAAAGAAATTGTGCTTTTAAAACATTGTGTCTATGCATGTTTGGACTTTAACGATAGTTGACAATTCCTGATCAAAATCATTGACTAGTATGGAATTCTTTTCCAAGGTAGAGATACGAGAATTGAATAGACAAAGCATGACATGGTGGATTAAGACCTAGTAAATCGCCTAAAAGCCTGCTAGACCATCTGATCTATGATTGTAATGAACACATCATTCTTACGAACTCGCAATGAATTATTTGCATATCCTAAATCTAATTTCATCAATATGTCAATCTACATGTGTGAATGATAAGTGAATATTTGTATGATTTTATCCCCCGTTTTAGCTCGATTTCTATACGATTTATGCACTTTGTTAAGTGATTAACGAGCTAATATTGCTATTCTAGTTGTTTTGCGTGTTTTGTCTCGTTTTATAGGAAATGAAGCGGTTTTTGCTATATTTTCCTACTTTATGGAGCAAAGACACTAGAGTACGAGTTTATGAGGAACCGATGATAGCCATTTCACGATTTGATTACGATTCCGCTACATCCTTCCTCAAGTGGATTTATCTTGGACTTTGGCTTTGAACTTCAAAAGGAAACATCAACCCAAGTCAAAGGAAGACTAGCCCAAGCCCAATTACGTATTGCATTGACCAAAACCAAGGCATAGGATTCCGTGCCCAAGGATGAAATTGGAAGAGACGGAATAGTTCATCTTGCACACTTACCCGATCGGATTTCCACTTACCCGATCGGGTATGTTTGCTGCTGAGACGTTTCTTGGCTCTTCTTCTACCAAGCTTAAATGAGTGATTAAATGCTTTGTCTAGGGGATGAATCTGGACACATTTGACCAACCTCTCTTTAATGCAAGCCTTAATGGTGCTTTATTAGGTTGTCTAGGGGATGAATCTGGACACATTTGAGCAACCTCTCAACCCTATAAATAGCCTAGCCTCCACACAACTAAGATGTACAAAAAACACTTCTCTTCTCTCTTTAGCTTAGTTTTTCTTCTTTCTCTCATTTTCTTCTTAGTTTTAGTTTAGTTTTAGTTTTCTCTAGTTTAGTTTAGTTTAGTTCTAAGTTTGTATGGTTCTACTTGTAATTGGAACTCAAGTTTTCGGGTTTGTATTTCCTATTCAAGTTCTTGTTCCATTTCAATCTTTGCTCATCCCTTCCGGTAATCTTTATTCTCGTTTTTACATTATAGTTTCATTCTCTTTTATTATTTTCTTTATCATGTTTACCATTCTTAGTTTTATAATCTTAGTTCCCCTTTCATTGTTAATCATGCATAAGTAATCTTTGTTCTAGGGTGTAGGGTAGCCATGTTAGATTGATTAAAAGATGATAAATGGATAAAAGAAATTGTGCCTTTAAAACATTGTGGCTATGCATGTTTGGATTGAAATGATGGTTAACGATTTCTGGACAAAATCATTGACTAAAATGGAATTCTTTTCCAAGGTAGAGATACGTGAATTGAATAAACAAAGAATCCTGTTAGACCATCTGATCTATGATTGTAATGAACACATCATTCTTACGAACCCACAATGAATTACTTGCATGTTCTAAATCCAATTTCATCAATATATTAATCTACATGTGTGAACCTACTTCCCTAGATCCTTTTCTATATTGAGTCATTAATTATTGTTTTAGTTTTCTAGCATTAGTAATAACCATTGTGACAATCATACAAGTTAAAATTCTAATCATATCTTTTCACAAGTATCTCCCGTCTCCCCGAGATCGACCCCTTACTTCCCTCACTGCATTTATTTGTTGTTAGCCTAGCCAAGGGTTATTTATCTTTGATTAGGGTACGCGACAACCCTGTCAAATTTTGGCGTCGTTGCCAGGGAGCACGGTTTTGTTTATTTGTGATTAGTAGAGTTTTACCTTGTCTTTTTCTTTTTTTTTCTTTTCTTTTGTCTCGAGGAACACTTGTTCCTTGAGATTTTTCTCACCTTTTCCTTGTAGTATAGTGACTCTTTTCAGGTAATAGGAATATTTTCTTTCAAAGGGATTGCTTTATTTTCTCTCAATGACTATCTATTTCCAACCACCACAATGCGAGAATGAGCCTTTCCATGAATACCTCGACCGATTTTATAGCTATTCTAACCATATTATCTCTCTTGGGTATACCCTTGATGAGACCTATATGAGAGATGTCGTGCTTCATGGAATGCTCATTGAGTGTCATAGCCTGGCTATGCAATTGAGTGGTGGGAGTTTTTATCAGAAGAGAGGAAAGGAACTTTGGATTTTCTTGGACTTTATGGCATCCCAATCTTGGGATGAAATGCATCGGCGGTTGAGAATCCAAGAGCAAATCAATGAAATCATGGCTCAAATTCAAAAGCTCAAAGGGCAAAAGGAAGAACCCACGTTTAAAAAATGTAAGTCAATCAATTTTCCTTATGCTTTTTCCCCCCCCCCCCCCCCCTCACTCCATGTGAGTCTATTTTCTCCTGTGCTTTTTCAACCCCCTCATGTGAGTCTATTTCTCCCCAATCATATGAATTAATAGATGACGATGATGATGGTCCAACCTTTTCTATTGAAAGTCACTCTAGTGTCGTTCCATTTGACAATTTTGAGACCCCCATTATTGATATTGACCATATGATAGTCGAGACTTTAAACAAGGATGTTGTTAAGCCCATTTGTGACTCCAATGGAGAGTTGTCGATCGAGTCATCAGATTTCTTTGAAAATCCTTTCGCTAAGGATATTCCAGAATTATTTGAAACTGATACTGGGTTTTGTGAACCTAGCCTTGAAATTAAGTGGGATCAACCACCCATTTTTGATTCCCACTCCTTTGATTCACCCTACCCCCAATTAGAGTCCACTAATGATATTTTGGGAACTAATTGTTTGTTCCATGATCTTAAACATTTCACTCCATCTCTCACTGACGAGTGGAGCAGTTCAGTGGTCATCTATGAAGTTTGTCATGCGCACAATGATAAGATATATCAATTCTTACCTTCAATATTTCATGCCTATATCTTGTCAATTGCTTACATATGTTTTTGTATAGCTCATGCGCAGGTATATGATCGACTTCTAAGGGCATTGACATGCTTTTTAAGGCACAAAGAATGATTTTCATTAATAAAGAGTCTAGCAAGACATTTAAATAAAGCTTCGCGGGAGGCAACCCGTGTTTTATTATATTTTTGTTATGAAATAAATTATTTTTGTTGGACAATTTAATAATGTTAATTTTTAAATAATTCATTTGGTTTTGGTTCTAATAGCTTTGACAATAAGACAATAATTTTATCTAGTATTGTAGTAGCTTGTTCATCACAGGTACTTTGGTGCTTGGGTTGTACTTTGCCCCCGTTTTCAAGCTAGCTTGGGGGAGCTGCTGCACGGTTGTATGTTTTCTTTTCTTTCTTTACCATTTTGTTGAGTCGTCCCCCATTCCTTTGTTGGTTATGTTGTCCTTCTTTGTGTTTTCCGCGCTTAAACCCGTTTCGCACATTGAGGACAATGTGTTATTCTAGCTTGGGGGAGGGATTTAGTTTGTGTCGTTGTTTATTTAGTCTAGTTGTTTATTGAATTTGAAAAATTTGAAAAATCCAAAAAAATTAAAAAAATTAAAATTTTAATAAAAGTTGTGTGTTTTGTCCACCCAATTGTGTTGTGCATAATGTCATTCCTCAATGCATTTCCCTTATTGTAGCTTTTTAGCCAATGTTTCACGCTTTTGACGGGATTTTGCATACATGGGGATGTCTTGTACACAGTGGGTGAGGGATTGATTTTAGACTTATTAGGCTTGATCTTGACTTTGGCAAAACTACATATACGGTAAGGTAGAGCCTCCAGTGATCGGTACATCTATACCCGATCCCAATTAGGTGTGTGTAGTTTCTCCTTATGATTTGCGTCACATCAAAAACGCATAAGTATGGTTCTCATTTCATTCCCATAAGCATTGCATTCATGATTCACTAAGATTTGAAGCCTTTTTCACTTTGAATTACCCCTCAAAATTAGCCCCTTCATACAAATGCTTCACAAAATAATAGCTACACATAAAAAACTGCCTACCTTTTGAGCTAGTAGTTAGACTATGGTGTATGGGTGCTCTTTTGAGAAGATTTGTTCTTTTATGTCAAAGTGAATTTTGGAGAACCAAAATGTCCAAAAAGTGATGTTATGTTCAGAAAAAAAAAAAGAAAAAAATGAAAAAGAAAAATGAAAAAATTGAAAAAGAAAAAATCGAAAAAAGAAAGAAAAATAAATAAAAGAAGAAGTTGTGAGTATCTCCTCAAAATGTCAATTCAATGTTTGGAAGGAGTTCACTCTTGTGTTTCGTGTGTAATAAGCCAATCCGTTCCTTCTGGCTTCGTTTTTCTTCTTTTGGGAATTAATCGGAAGTTTGGATAGAGTATTCATTTATCATTGGTTAGTTGCTAGCTCATTCTAAACCTTCACATAACCATAATTGTTTGTCCACCTTTCACCAATTTCCCAAAACCTTCTTCTTATTTTTTCGGCTTCTTTTCTATGTGCATTGTGATCTTTGACTTGTAGTTTTGGAATGTTTACCATATTAGATTGCGGGCGCATTCTCATGAGTCTTAGATAGGAGAGTGCCACTCAAATATAAAATAATATTTCCTTGATTTATATAAAAATTTGAGTGTTGAGTGCACCGTGAGAGTCCATTGTCAAAAGATCATGCAAGAGCCGAAAAGTTTATTTGATGTTCCTTATGCTGCGCCGTTATGTAAATCTCAACCATGTTTTGCATTTTCCCTATGCCCACGTTGTTTCGGGATGTGTTTCATTGTGCTCCATAAGCTACTTGATGGGATTTGCATTTGGTTAGATTGATTGTTGCTCGTCGCCCTTGTCCTTGTCATGTTTTTTATTGTATGCTTGCTTGAGGGCAAGCAAGGGTTTAGCTTGGGGAGTTTGATAAGTGAATATTTGTATGATTTTATCCCCCGTTTTAGCTCGATTTCTATACGATTTATGCACTTTGTTAAGTGATTAACGAGCTAATATTGCTATTCTAGTTGTTTTGTGTGTTTTGTCTCGTTTTATAGGAAATGAAGCGGTTTTTGTTATATTTTCCTACTTTATGGAGCAAAGACACTAGAGTACGAGTTTATGAGGAACCGGTGATAGCCATTTCACGATTTGATTACGATTCCGCTACATCCTTCCTCAAGTGGATTTATCTTGGACTTTGGCTTTGAACTTCAAAAGGAAACATCAACCCAAGTCAAAGGAAGACTAGCCCAAGCCCAATTACGTATTGCATTGACCAAAACCAAGGCATAGGATTCCGTGCCCAAGGATGAAATTGGAAGAGACGGAATAGTTCATCTTGCACACTTACCCGATCGGATTTCCACTTACCCGATCGGGTATGTTTGCTGCTGAGACGTTTCTTGGCTCTTCTTCTACCAAGCTTAAATGAGTGATTAAATGCTTTGTCTAGGGGATGAATCTGGACACATTTGACCAACCTCTCTTTAATGCAATACTTAATGGAGCTTTATTAGGTTGTCTAGGGGATGAATCTGGACACATTTGAGCAACCTCTCAACCCTAAATAGTATAGCCTCCACACAACTAAGATGTACAAAAAACACTTCTCTTCTCTCTTTAGTTTAGTTTTTCTTCTTTCTCTCATTTTCTTCTTAGTTTTAGTTTAGTTTTAGTTTTCTCTAGTTTAGTTTAGTTTAGTTTAGTTCTAAGTTTGTATAGTTCTACTTGTAATTGGAACTCAAGTTTTCAGGTTTGTATTTCCTATTCAAGTTCTTGTTCCATTTCAATCTTTGCTCATCCCTTCCGGTAATCTTTATTCTCGTTTTTACATTATAGTTTCATTCTCTTTTATTATTTCCTTTATCATGTTTACCATTCTTAGTTTTATAATCTTAGTTCCCCTTTCATTGTTAATCATGCATAAGTAATCTTTGTTCTAGGGTGTAGGGTAGCCATGTTAGATTGATTAAAAGATGATAAATGGATAAAAGAAATTGTGCCTTTAAAACATTGTGTCTATGCATGTTAGGATTGAAATGATGGTTAACGATTTCTGGACAAAAACATTGACTAAAATGGAATTCTTTTCCAAGGTAGAGATACGTGAATTGAATAGACAAAGCATGACATGGTGGATTAAGACCTAGTAAATCGCCTAAAAGCCTGTTAGACCATCTGATCTATGATTTTAATGAACACATCATTCTTACGAACCCACAATGAATTACTTGCATGTTCTAAATCCAATTTCATCAATATATTAATCTACATGTGTGAACCTACTTCCCTAGATCCTTTTCTATATTGAGTCATTAATTATTGTTTTAGTTTTCTAGCATTAGTAATAACCATTGTGACAATCATACATGTTAAAATTCTAATCATATCTTTTCACAAGTATCTCCCGTCTCCCCGAGATCGACCCCTTACTTCACTCACTGCATTTATTTGTTGTTAGCCTAGCCAAGGGTTATTTATCTTTGATTAGGGTACGCTACAACCCTGTCTGTGAACCTACTTCCCTAGATGCTTCTCATTATTGTTAATTCATCATTTGCTTTATTGTTTTCATTTTAGTTTGTTTTTATTTTGTTTTTATTTATGTTCTTTATTAGTGAAGAATTCAGAACCTCAAAACCCAGAAAATCGTTAGATAAAACTTAATTGTGAGACGATTCACAATCCATAGGAAATACCATCTCCCTGAGGATCGACCCCTACTTCCCTAATTACATTAATTTGTTATTAGCCTAGTCTGGGTAAATTATCTTTGTATTGGGCTTGCGACAGGCCCGATCAAATTTTGGCGCCGTTGCCGAGGAGCACGGTTTAATTTTCCTTTTTCTTGTGATTTTTATCACAATTAGTTTTATCTAGTCTTTAGGAACCCAAATTCCTTTAGACCTCTCTTGATTTTTCATCTTAGCTTTCCAATCTTATGCCCAGATCTTCTAGACTAGGGACCCGTATTCCTTTAGACCCCGAACTAGAAAGAACTCTGCGTAGGAAATTAAAGCTATTCAACGAAATTTCAAAAGCTTCTGACATTTCAAGTTTAGATCGTATTCGTGAGAAATACTCGGATATCTTACCTAATCTTGAAGGAGAAGAAGATCCATTCTCATCTCCATTTCCAAAAACCAATCAACTTTGAACCAACATTCCATCTTCATCTTCACAAAAGAAAATGGTTCGACTTTCCGACCATTCCAAACCCACTGCAGATACACTTCCAAGGGGTATCGCTACACCTCAAATCACAGCCCAAAACTTCGAAATCAAACCTGCCTTCATCAATCTAATAGAAAGAAAGCAATTTGGTGGCAATGCCACAGAAGATCCCAACCTTCATATCCAAAACTTCTGTGACTATTGCTCTACAATTAGGCAAACTGGAGTGTCCCAAGAGCAGATTAGGGAAATGCTCTTTCCCTTCTCTTTAAGAGGAAAGGCAAAACTCTGGATCAATAGTCTTGACCGAGTTGCCTTAGGAATAGTCGACTGGGATGGTCTAGCTCTTGCTTTCTATCAAAAGTACTTCCCACCAGAACGAACCGCACTCTTACGGAGTCAAATTACTGGATTCCGTCAGAGAGGCGATGAAAGCCTTTATGAGGCATGGGAAAGGTACAAAAAATTACAAAGAGAATGCCCTCATCATGGCCTTGATTCATGGTTCCTAGCTATCACCTTCTACAACGGTTGTTGTGGCGAATCGCGTCGTATCCTCGACTCCGCTAACAATGGTCGTTTCGATCAAATCGATGTAGAAATAGCTAGTGCAACTATCGAGTCAATGGCAATCCACAATTCTCAGTATAGCAACTCGCGTGCTATGCCACTCAAAGCCAAGCAGGACGAATCAAGTAAAGTAGCATTCCTGGAAGCCCAATTAGCCCTTCTGCAGCAACAAGTAGGAAGCTCTTCCCAATCCAAGGAGCATGTCAACGTCACTAACCACGTAGTGGTATGTGAGACATGTGGGGTTGGAGGGCATAGTTTTCAAGAATGTAGAAGTTCAATAGAGCAAGTCAATGCTTATCAAGGATATAGGCAAGGCAACGCTTTCTCAAACTTCTATAACGAGAACACAAAAAACCATCCTTTTTTGTCCTACAAAAGCACCAACATTCAAAATCCCCAACAACAAATTCAACAACCATTCATACCACACCAACAGAAACCTTATAATCCACCTGGTTTTCAAAACCAGAGAACTTCATTCCAACCTAACTTCAACCAACCATACCAAAATCAACATCAACACCAATCACCCCAAATTCAAAG
Source organism: Heliosperma pusillum (assembly GCA_022085475.1). Taxonomy (NCBI): domain Eukaryota; kingdom Viridiplantae; phylum Streptophyta; class Magnoliopsida; order Caryophyllales; family Caryophyllaceae; genus Heliosperma; species Heliosperma pusillum. The sequence goes on from JAIUZE010015538.1 coordinate 19,234, forward strand.
CCAACCTAATGACTGAAGCTTGAGCAAAATTGAATCCATGCTTCTAGAAGTTGTTCAAAAACAAGATTCAATGTTTGCTCAACTTCAAAAGAGTGATCAAGCTCAAAGTGATGCCATCAAGATGCTTGAAACTCAACTGGCCCAATTGGCTGCCTCTAATGCCCAAAGAAAACAAGGCCAACTCCCACCTCATGGTGAACAACCGAGGAACACCGCAAATGCTATCACCCTTAGGAGTGGTACCACTTATACAGAACCTCAGCAACCCAAAGAGCCAATAGTTGAGCCTACACAAGTAGAGAGCCAAAAAGATTCTCAACCATCCACCGCTAAGGAAGCGGAAGACAAACCTGAAAAGAAGGATGAACCTGAAAAGGAACCCATCAAAATTCCAGTTCCATTTCCCCAACGTTTGAGGAGAAATCATAAGGAAACCCAGTTCGGTAAATTCATGGAAGTAGTCAAAAACCTCCAAGTAACGGTTCCCTTCACTGAATTAATCACTCAAATCCCTTCTTACACGAAATTCATGAAGGATATTTTAACTAAAAAGAGGACTTTAGATGATGTTGAAATCATAGCATTCACAGCTGAATGCAGTGCGTTATTGCAAAATAAGTCCCCTCCTAAGTTAAAGGATCCTGGTAGTTTCTCTATACCTTGCACTATAGGCACCTACACAATCGTTAAAACTTTATGCGATCTAGGTGCTAGTGTAAGCGTCATGCCCTATTCCATCTGCGAAAAATTGAATATGGGAATTCTCAAATGCACAAGTATCACCCTGCAAATGGCATATCGTTCTCCAAAACAACCTATGGGAGTTTTAGAAGATGTGTCTGTCAGAGTAGGGAGGTTTTTCATTCCAGTCGATTTCATCGTGTTAGATATGGCTGAAGATTCGCAAATCCCTATCATTTTAGGAAGGCCATTTCTACACACTGCGGGAGCAGTAATCGATGTCAAGAATGAAAAATTGACACTAGAAGTAGGTGATGATAAAGTCACCTACAACTTAAACAGTGCAATGAAAAGCCTCATGCTTGAAGAACCTTGTTGTTTCCTTGACATTGTCGACTCAATCATTGATGAATCTCTGTATCCGTCAATAATTGAGGATCCTTTAGAAGCAATTTTATTGTTAGAGGATATCTCTGAAAACGACAATTTTGAGATCAGTGAGTTGGAAAAGGACTTGACTGGAAAAGAGATACCGTCTGAAGAAGTCCAAGAGTTCATAAGCCTAATTGATACTCCTGCCAAGGTAGAAGTACATAAACCTGAACTTAAACCTCTTCCCTCAAATCTAAAATATGCCTTTTTAGATGAATCTGAATATTGCCCAGTCATAGTGAGTGCTCTCCTAGATGAAAATCAGTTAAACTCACTATTGACTGTCTTGAAAAAACATAAGAAGGCAATAGGATATAAACTTGAAGATCTCACTGGCATAAGCCCCGACTTTTGCATGCATAGAATCAACTTAGAAGAAGCTCAAAAACCTTGTGTTCAAGGTCAACGTCGTCTTAATCAAAATATGCAAGAAGTAGTTAAAGCTGAAGTTATGAAATTGCTAGATGCTGGCATAATCTACGCAATTTCTGACTCAAAATGGGTTAGCCCTGTCCAAGTTGTTCCTAAGAAAGGAGGAACAACAGTAGTCAAGAATGAAAAGAATGAGCTCATCCCCACAAGGATTGTGACGGGATGGCGTATGTGTATTGACTACAGGAAGTTGAATCAATCAACTAGAAAAGATCACTATCCTGTACCCTTCATTGATCAAATGCTAGAGAGGTTAGCTTGTCACAAATATTTCTGCTATCTAGATGGTTACTCAGGATTTTTCCAAATTCCTATCCACCCTGAGGACCAAGAGAAAACCACCTTCACCTGTCCCTATGGTACTTTCGCTTATCGCCGAATGCCATTTGGCTTGTGTAATGCACCTGCCACTTTCCAGCGTTGCATGACTAGTATCTTTTCTGATTTTATTGAAACTATCATGGAAGTATTTATGGACGACTTTAGCGTCTATGGCATTTCCTTCGATAATTGTTTGACAAATCTATCCAAAGTACTAAAACGCTGTGAAGAAGTCGACCTTGTTCTCAATTGGGAAAAATGTCACTTCATGGTGAACGAAGGTGTAGTTTTAGGACACATCATTTCTGAGAGAGGTATTGAAGTGGATCGAGCTAAGATCCAAGTAATTGAACAACTGCCACCACCTGCTAATGTAAAAGGAATCAGGAGTTTCCTTGGCCACGCCGGTTTTTACCGACGGTTTATAAAAGATTTTTCAAAAATAGCCAAGCCCCTGACTGAGCTCCTTTTTAACGATGCACCTTTTAATTTCACAAAGGAATGCCTTGAGGCATTCAACAAAATCAAACGTGCTTTAATCACCACACCTATAATCCAGTCACCTGATTGGAATCTTCCATTTGAATTAATGTGTGATGCGAGTGATTATGCCGTTGGAGTTGTTTTGGGGCAAAGAAAGGAAAAGTTCATTCATGCAATTTACTATGCTAGTAAAACCTTAGATCCTGCCCAAATCAACTATGCCACCACTGAAAAAGAACTTCTTGCCATTGTCTATGCCTTAGACAAATTCCGTTCATACCTTATAGGATCAAAAGTCATTGTTTACACTGACCATGCTGCCTTGAAATATCTGCTTTCAAAGAAAGAGGCAAAACCTCGACTTATCCGATGGATCTTACTCCTTCAAGAGTTTGATCTAGAGATCCAGGATAAGAAAGGAGCAGAAAATGTAGTTGCTGACCATCTCTCAAGTATAAGAGTAACTGAAATAGGATTACCAACGCCAATTAATGATTCGTTTGCTGATGATTCATTAATGGCGATTGCTGACTCTTCTCCTTGGTATGCTGATATGGCCAATTTTCTTGTCAGTCGCCAGCTACCTTCTGACCTTTCTTATAACCAAAGAAAGAGATTTTTGCATGATGCAAAATTCTTTGTTTGGGATGACCCTTATCTTTTCAAGCAGTGTTCAGATGGTCTTTATAGACGATGTATCCCCCAGTGGGAAGTTAAAGGAGTTTTAGAAGGATGCCACTCATCTGCTTATGGTGGTCATCATGGTCCGTCCAAGACCGTAGCCAAAGTCTTACAATCCGGGTTTTTCTGGCCCACGATGTTTAAAGATTCAAAAGACTTTGTTATGGCTTGTGACGCTTGTCAACGAATGGGTCAAATATCCAAGAGACATGAAATGCCTCAAAACGACATATTAGAAGTTGAAATATTCGATGTCTGGAGTATTGACTATCAAGGACCATTCCCTTCTTCTAACAGAAATCGCTATATCTTAGTCGCTGTTGACTATGTTTCTAAGTAGGTAGAAGCAATTGCCACCCCCACCAATGATGCTAGAGCTGTGATACGGCTATTTAAGAAGATCATCTTTCCACGTTTTGGTGTACCCAGAGCCGTGATTAGTGATCGAGGAACTCAATTTGGAGAAAAGCAGTTAGACACTTTGCTTGCTAAGTATGGTGTGTATCACAGACAAGGATTAGCCTATCATCCTCAGACCAGCGGTCAAGTAGAAGTCTCAAACAGAGAGTTGAAAACAATTCTTCAGAAAGTAGTCTCGAAATCTAGAACTGACTGGAGTAATAAGCTCGATGACACCTTATGGGCTTATCGTACATGGAGTGTAAACTACTAAGGCTTGTGAGTTTAAGGGAAGTTTAGCTAAGCTTACTTAACTGAAAACAAACATAGACAGAAATGGAGGCTGTTTTAGAGAGATTGGTTTATATTAACTAAAGTTCAAGGGATATGACTTAGAGAAGCTCCCCTACAGCAAGGCACAAGAGAAGGGACTCAAAGACTAGTTCTGAGATAGGACTAAAGTGTTACAGCAATGCACAAACACCCTAGACTATACTCAAACAGCAAGCAAGCTAGTCACAGCAAGGCACAGACTTAAACTTGACTCACAAAGCAAGACACTGATTAGACACCTTGAAGATGTATCAGGCTTGACTCAAATTACAGCTCTTAGCACAAGTTTGAAGGGTTTGAGGGATTTCTCAAAGTTAATTCATTCATCAAGTCTGTTTGAAACAACATACAAAGACCTCCTTATATAGGGAGACTGATATTTTGTGAGTCATTGGATATACAGATCATCCAAGGGCCAGCTTAGGATTCAAACTACTACTACAGACACTAATTAAGAGCCTCACAATAGGACGAGCTCAACAACTATAAAGTAAAGACACAAAGACACAAAACAGACTGAACAAAAAGCAATAAAGCAGTTTTGGAGTTTTCCTGAAATGGAAATATGTTGTTCTTGTTGTCTTGCTGCTTTGCCTGGATGTTTTGCTGCTCCTTGGGACTCTCTAGTCTTATTAGAACTTAGATAAGACCTGCCTTGGACGAGGACAAGTTGACTTAAACAAAAGGAAGCCACAATCTGACTTTATACCTTCTCTGCTTCAATGTTCACTGGACTCTAGCTTGGGGTGTTTGTTACTTGAGTTTTTGCTAGACTTCAAAAGGGGTTATCCTAGACAAACTTGTAGCTTGGTGGGTTGGCTTTATGATAGGCCATGGTGGGGGTGGTTGGGATGCCCTGGTGTACCTCCTTGGTGCAGGGTTTGCTGATTGGTCTGCCTGGTTCTGAATGGCATTGTTTCTGTCTTGTGTGGGTAATGTGGACTGAGTTCGGGCTTGGCATGGCTTGCTGAGCCCTGGACTATCTTCCTCAATGTCTTGGCTTGGCCTGGCTTGAGTTTGGCCTGTCATGGCTTGTTGTTTGGACCTTGTGACTCGAGCTTCCATCTGAGGGGATCTTGGGGTCAGGCTTGTCATGTTTGTGGCTTGATCATCAAGGCCCCTTGGGTGAACTTCTGCTGCAGCCTCCCCAGGTTGAAAAGGGCTCGGAAAGAGATCTATGGTAGATTTTCCGGTCAGATAGTTACTCTCCCTATCGAAAAAACCACTCTAGATATTGTCAATCGCAAGTGCGACCTGAAAGACACCTTCCGTTGAGTGGGAGATGTGATAAAGAGACAAGAGAATCGGTGACGCACACTTGTGTCAGACAAGTGGGAGATTGTTGGAGTAGGTATCCTCCACAATAGTGCGCCACATAATAAATCTTATTAAGGAATATAATTGGGATATTTATTGACTATATATATGATTAGTCAGTTGATTAACGTAAATCAATAACGGTTGGCTGACTAGAGTTTGACGTTATTGTCGTTTGACGGCGGTGATCAACTGATCCCTTTCGGTCACACCTAAAGGATGAAATCCAAATAGTAACTAATTATTTGTATACGATACAGTTAATTAGTACATTACATATATTCGATATGTACGAGAGTTAATTGTTAGAAATTGAGTTAAGAACTCAAATTCGATTAAGTTTATTTTTCAATTATGCGATAATTGACTAATAAATTTATATCTTATTTTAATACGATTAAATAAGATTTAACTTAGTAATTAATCGTTAAATTACTAAATTAGTTGAGGTTTTGAGATAGAGGTAATTAGTTAATTATATTTACAAGGAGTTGTAAAATAAATTAACTAAGCATTGTGGGACCCATTATATATTGATATAATGGTAAAATATTACTTAAAATGTTAAGTACATATTATTTATTTAATTGAGTCATATTATTGTTATATGATCAAATTAACACTTAATTATACAAGATAATTAACCATATGATCAATAAGTATTTGTGAGACAAATATCAAAAATCAAAATGGACCAAACTAGGCCATAATGGACCGGTTTTGGTAGTAGTTACATGGTGATGATTGTTGTTCTTGTTTTCACTCTTTAGTTACCAATTGAAAGTGACATATCAAGTAGAAATAATCATCACTTATACTACAACACTCCACTCTAATGCATGTGATCAAATTAAACAAAATAAGAGTCCAATTTTGGACAATGTGGTCCGGCCAAATGGCCTTTATAATGAACAATTGTTGTTCATTTTTCT
>JAIUZE010015540.1:0-30790 GCA_022085475.1 Heliosperma pusillum
CCAGCGGCTGGCGAGCCTCATTACCCGTCCTATCCCCAGCGGCTGGCGAGCCTCATTACGTACCCCATTTAACGGCTGGCGAGCCTCGTAGCGCACCTCATTTCTCATTAGAAGATGCTCAAGTATGACTCTTTCTGATGGCTGGCAAGCTTTCGTACGTAATCTGATGGACTTTAAATGACCCTTCCCGATGGTGGGCAGACGTTAAAATGTTCCCGACGACAGGTCCTTGGTTCAAACCCTTTTATCTGCCTCGGGTCGCCATAGTCTTCATGTTGTAATCTTCGATTGACCTGATGTCTATACTTTGACGTTTGCCTTATCCAAGCCTCAGTCAAAGTAGGGGCTTCGTAGATACCTTGTTTCTACACCTTCCGCCAACCAACCAGTGATGATTGGGCCGTATGTTTGGTACGCGTAACGTTTTTTGCATGTTCGTGAATTTATCGTCAAGTGATACATCAACCACTTGTGTCTACTGCTTAGTCGTCATCTACGTGCCGATACGGTCGTTTTGACAGTCATTAGAATTTATGTGGCGTCCGGGGCAAAAACTGCTTCAGTTTCTGTAAACCGTCTTTTATAACCGAGTCTGGACGCTCGAGAATATTCCGGATATTTTAATTTTTTAAAACTTTTTTTTTTTCGTAAAATATATCCGTACTTTATTTTAAAGAATTCGAAATTTACCGCAATTCCATAAAGGAAACGCGGAATTTTTTTTTTCAAAGTAGGATACTACTTGGGAAATGACGCAATAGTTGTTGCGCCTCTTCCAAGAGTTATAGTGCCTGTTGCGCCTCTTCCCCAGCTTGTTTTTCCTGTTTCCGGAAAATGTTCTAGATTTCTTTCCGTGTTTGAGTTATTCCAAAACTCTTCGTGTTTTGCTACTATAAATGGAGAGGTTCGTGCTCACTTTAAAACACGCGAGTGTCCACCCTTCTCTTCTCTCTTTTCATTCTAGATCATGCTCTAAGCATATCGACAACTACGTGCTTGATCAATTGACCACGTAAGCTGATATCCTTCTCGGTACCCGTCATGTTTTCGCATAGAGCGACCAATTTGACCAACTCAACAATAATCAATCTTAATCATTCATTAATCAATCGATCCTCTTACGAGGGTACTTTCCATACATTCGAGTCGAGCTATCGCTAAATCGTGAACTTAGTTTATCACGTCTTCGTCAAACATGTAAGTCTGAGGGTGTATAAACCCATCTTTTATTTTGTATTTTGTATCATGTAAGATTCATGTCGGATTTATGCTTAAATCTTTTCAAACCCTTTATTATTTTTTTTGTTATTTCTTATAAATCGTCTTTTAATCTAATTTCATATTTAGATCGTTTGTCTTGACTTGGATCTCTAATTGTCCATATTAGTGGGTTTTTGTCGTCTAGATCCGTCTTTGATATAATTTAAAGTATGATTAATCAATTAAATCACTTCAATTCGACTTGTAGATTCATAATAAACCATAAATTCACCAACGAATGCTAACTGAGTGCAATTCTGGCTTCACAACCAGAAACCAACTCAGAAATAGACGCACAGTGTGGTGAGCCTCTTCCAGATGATGCAGCCACTACTGCGCCTATTCCGAGCTAGTTTCTGTCCCTTAACTTCCTGATTTGTTTTGACGTAGTTTAGTTATGTAATTAATCGACTATTAACCCTAATATCGCTCCTAATCTGTTCGTTCTAATTTGTTCTCTTTTATTCAAATTCACCTTTTGAGTATATTTCCAACATAGATCCCGAGATCCGTTGTAATCTTTTGTAACTTATTGTAATTTATTCTATAATTGTAAATTGTATGATTTATTGTTTTCTCAAATTTAATCAATCTGAATCCGATTTGACTTAATTGAATGCTAAATTATATGTTCACCGACATAGTTTAATTCACATGCTAGGATTAAATTGTGGATGCTGCATAGCATACATATAACCAACAACATATCGAGCACAGAAGAGTTTCCCCAATTATTAGTAGAGGCCACTATCGAGGGGGACGGGATTAGGTGTTCGATTAAAGAACTTCCTAATATGTACCCTTGCCCCTTATTCTAAATCTCTGTGAACATCCGTGTTCATTGGCATCCACGAGAGTCATTCTAGACATAGAATGCTAAGGGTAACGAGTTCTTAGTGTTCATCTCATTGCTTTATGTCTTGACATGGCATGAGGTATTCGAACGGTTACAACTTCCCACAAAAGTTGGCGGCGACTCCACAAATGCTTATTTCTACGTCTGCCTATTCCAAGCGCGCCCGACCGTGGTTCCTCATAGCCACAGCCTGGCCCGTGATCAGGGTCCATGTATCACATGTGGTGTCATTGCATGTAGCGTACTTTCTTGTGTATCCTTAACCTCATCTCCGTGTGGTTTAGCCGGAGTATCATATTTGTGCTCTATCGCCTCTTTCGTGTAGTATAGCCAAATTTGGGATACTCGAAATCCTTTTTGTTGATCGAGTCTTGGATGCGAAATGTTCATCGCATGTCAAATCGAAACATGTTTATTCCGAGAGTCTGGCCAGGTTTAGACTAGGACTGTATTATTATCGTCGTCGTACCGGGAGGAAATGAGTCTTTCGTGTACAAAATTTCTATCGTATAAGATTCTGGGAAATGTTTATCCCGTGGACGTGTTGGTCTTTCGTGTACAAAATGTTTATCGTATACGGTTCAGGGAAATGTTTTCCCCGTGGACATGTTTGGTCATACTTGCAAAGTACAGATGCTAGTGCGTGTCATTTAGCGTGGGAGTGTGTATGCTTATGTTTATTTGATCATATGATGGATTGTATACTTGATTGATTGGATGCCTATGATTGGTTTGTACGTTGAGTCCCGAACCTTCTCAAGCATATGTCGCTAATGGTGAGATGCAAGCCCTTAGTGTACATTTGGTTGCCGAGGGGACTCTTCCCCGAGTCGATGTTGCATGATGATGATACGATGGATGTTTCGCATGCTTATGAAATGTTAATATGAAATGCTCAACGTATAATCGGCATGATATGTATTTATGCATGATGATACATGTTTCTATACTTGCTTATGTGCGTTTTGATGTGATATGGCTGGGAGAACCCCGAGTTACTCCCCACTGACTGTGGCTATCATTTTTAATTAATGAACAAGTTGCAGGTTTGTGTTTCATGGGGTATTGATGAGTGAGCTAGCGAGCATTGTTCTTACATCGATTGACCTTCACGATGTAGTTTTATAGTAGTTATTATTATTCTATTTGTGTGTTTATCGAGGGATCGAGATCCCTTGCATTTATTTAAGTGTCATTTGTATAAACGATTTGTTAAACTAAGTTTTGGTTTTATAATGTAGTGACATTCGTGGTTTTGCTTTTAAAGTTTTAAAATTCTCGTGTTTTCCACTGTTTACTTTATTGCGAAATCGCAGAGTGTCACAGTTTATCAGTTTTGGTTGGTTTTGGACTATTTATCAAAATGATATCAACGTAAGCTCGGTATTGCTAGACCAAAACATAGAACAAACACACCATTATCAATGGCGTGACTATATTGACTAAGGGAAGTAGGGCCATGTTCAAAGCCTTTGAACTTCCCATAGAAGTGAGTTTCATCAACCGATAATTTTCAAAGCCTTCAATGCATGCTATAAATACCTAAAAAACACGCCTGGATATTTGCACATTTGGGTTTTCCATTGGTGTGGTTTAAAATTGGACTGCCAGGTATAGATTCCTGTAAACCTTGCATGAAAGGAGGTAGCATCTCATATGATGCCTCCCAATCACCAAATATATCCCCAATTTCTCTTTGTTTTGCAATTCAAGCTTTAACCTTTGATATTTGTAACCAACTTTATTTAAAATATGTTCAATAACATACTTCACCTTATATCCTTAATCTACCTCAACAAGGTTATGAACCACATGACTTCTCAAACCTTGTTTCAAATTAAGGTGGTCTCGAAGAACCATGTCACAGACACAAGAAAAGTCGTGAGGACCTTTGTATGTGACAATGGTAAATGCTTGAGAATGAAAATATTTTTGTGTCACCCTTAACCACCAATTGCAAAGTTTAGGAGTTCGCCCACATTTAAAATTTACAGCGTTATGCTTTGGTTGACACCCCGCGATAATACACTAATGTAAATATACAAATTGCAGCAAAAAATATTAGATTGTAAAAAATTTCGCTGTTATAAAATAATTGATAAACGAAAATATATATGAATCATGTCCGGGAATGTTAAGATACGTCGTAAACATGTGATAACAGATGTAGACATAACCATGATAGACTCGAAACTGGGCAAGCCAAATCACTAGAAACCATATAATCAAAGAGGCTAGAGACATGAAAATTAATACGATATAAGTCATCCAACCAATCCAATTAAACTTCAAATTTATGTACAACCAACATATCATCAGATACATCCTCCATATATATCGAACATACTCTCACGGTAAATGAAATGCAGTAGTATCGATAAACTACAAGACAAGACGAACAAGTCTACGAGATAAAAGTTTCCCGAGACCGTATGTGATAAAAATGTTTCATACTCAAGATTACAATTCTCCCGGTACGACGACGAAAATATAATACGGTCCTAGTCTAAACGTGGCAAAACTATTAGAATGAACGTATCCCGAATCGACATGCGATACACGTTTCGCATCCAAGCCTCGGTCGGCAGAACGGAAGCCGAGTACCCCAAATTCGGCAGATGAGCCCGAAAGAGACGGAATGGAATCAAGCATCCAAATCCGGCTTATCAGTACAAAATAGAAGGTCTAGATAATCCAAGCAAGTAGGCTACATGCAATGACACCACCGCGCAGGAATACAACAATTGATGGTCGGGTCGATCAACGCTATGCGTTCGCCTCCCAACAACGCCATTATATTCACACAAGCATATGCAACAAACACATGGGAGTGAACCCCCATCACCTTGACATTAAGTCCAAGAGTTATAAGGGTACAAATGGGGAATGAGAGTTCAACACCATCTCACAAACATGGTCAACCGACTACTCAAGGTATACATGACACAGATGAGTGAAACCTCCAAATCTATCGTTAAATATGTATATGAGACATAAGATAGATGTACCAATGATAAAAAACGGTGGGGGGGGGGGGGTTAACATCTCATACAAAAGCATTAGAACAAAGGTATTAAGCATAAACAGGAAAACAAACCATGAAAAGAGGTAACATACCAACTTTGCCAAACTCTTGAGGAATGCACGGTCAAGTTGCGATAAACACGGCGAGAACCGTAAGGTGCATGCCTCTACAGAGGCGTTCCGAACGGTCTATTTAAGGAAATTATAGTGAGAAGCGTACGGTGTTGCCTTTTCTGGAAGAGTTACGCACAACTTAGCACTGTGCGTCCATTTTTCGTAAATCAGCATATCTCCCTAAACTTGTTTAATCATATTAACACATATTCTAAAATCTCAAATGAAACATGTAAATACTCAAGGACTTTCAAGCCTCATTTACGCATTAGACACAGCCAAGTAACGGTCGATTAGAAGTATCGCCAACAACACAAAACAACAACTTTACCCAAATTACTACAACTTCAAGTTGGGCGCAATATCATTAAAATAACATGAGACCTCGTGAATAAGCAAAGTTCTAACATATTTGAGGTATAATAATTGTGAATTAGGCATGAGGATAATCACATTGCAATATTAACACATTCCATTGATACACTTATTCAATAACACTCTTAATCACTTTTTATGAATTCAAAACCTCAAACAACATTCAAATGAACACTAACATGGTGGTTATCAACATATGATGCATAGTGATTCTATAACACACAAAACAAAAAAGAGGGTTCTCAATACATAGTAGTCATAAAGTCCACAACTTTACGCATTTTCATGATCAACATTTAAAGATACTATCTTTTCATTTATAATCACTCAATCTACCATCAAAACACACAAAAATAAGTAATATCGAGTAAACCGTCTAAATTATCTTTTAGCACTTATCTTTTCTTAAAATACCACCTTTAAGCCAATAATTCACTCCATAGGGTCCAATGACTAAAGTGGAACAACTAGTAAAACAAAACGATAAGAAAGACATCATATTTAAAAGATCAGATTTTGAGTAATGAAAACAAAAGTAGGATATAGTTACATCAAAAGAAAGGAAACAGTGAGGGAAGAACGAGGAAGATGCGATCTAAAATATTGGTGAAAGATGGTGACGGGCTTAAAAGCGGTGTCGCTAATTCCGTTAATTAGCTACTATCAAATAACAATTTATAACCCCTAAACAAACGTAAAATATCTCCAGTAAAGGTAGTAAAATGGTAAGAATAGGGTCGAACCCAAGAGAAGGCGGTATTAACTAAATTAATCTAATCTAGACTCTTGCAAAAAGCAAATTAACAAAACTAATTACTAATTAATTACTCCATTCACAAATTAAGATACTAATTAAGACAAGAGCTTAAACTAATTACAAACTATGATATTCACAATGAGAAAACATGTAGGATAACATATAGGGAGAAAGTTTGACATGAGAATTGATTAGCAAGTCTAAAATTACCAACAAAAACTAAAGATTCAAATATTTAAATATGGAGAAACAACTTAGTGTAATTTTCCCAAGTTCCCAACAATTAACAAAGTAAAGACTCTTCCTTTCCTCTCTTCTCTAGTTATCTGATACAAATTTCTAAGCAATTAGTCAACAAGGATTAAATCAACCAAGATTGACCCTTTACAACTCAACCAATACTTATTAAAACATAAGCACAATCAAAGATGCAAGCTTTAAGCACAAAACCAAAGAAACATGCTAGAATCATGTAATAAAACATTAAACCATGTTCTAATCACACAATAAACCAAATTCCACTCAAAAGATTCCAACTTTAAACCAAAGTTACAATCTTTCAAGGTTGCTTCAACAAATATCAAGACAAATTAACCAAATTTATCAAGACAAAGCACTAATTAAACAAACACTTGCTAAGATGGTTAGTTTCAACAACAATTCATTCAACAATGGAATTTAAGCATGAGAAAATGGAATTAAATAGAGAAGAAGAGGTTGAAAAGGTCTTACAATGCTAAAAGAAGAGAACTTGTTCCAATTACACTAAGAAATGGAGGGTTAGCTACCCATAATCCAAGTATTACAACCCATATCAAAGTTCAACCAAATTACAAAGCCAAAAATGAAGAACAAAGATTGAGAGAATTCTAATGTGTTGTGTTGTGGAATGTTGTATCCAATCTAGTGTGCTTCTCTCTCTATAATTTGGCTCTTTTATACCCTTGGCTCCGGAAACCTAGGGCCTTGAGAAATGGGTGTAACACCCGCAAATGTACCCTATTTTTATAGTAAAAATATTTTACGGATACTTTTCAGCGAAATTTAGTTTTAGTTTAGAATTAAATTTCCCGTGTCTAATTTAGAATTTCCGAGTTCGTTTTTGGGTTTTACGCGAGATTTCGAGTAAGTTACGTCTTAAGACGTTATGGGCTTTTTCTCTTTTGTTTTCCACTTACTCCTTCATATACTCCCTCTTAACCCTAAACTCCCTCACACTCAACACCTTCTTCTTCCTCACCAAGTAAACCCCAAAACCCTAACCTCCATATTTGATCAATCTTAAGATCATCGCTACTCCTTCGTTTCTCGCTTAAATTCGCTCAAGTTTATCTTATTCTTTCCCTCTCATCATCCTCTATCCGTATTGGTAATAAAATTACCGTCTTTCTCGCTTTTCAATTTATCCGTCTTTCTCAAGGTGAATTATATTCATCTTTTATTATCTAATTGTAGGTGGTGACCTCCAAGACCCCGACAAAGACTACTTTTTGATAGAAGAGGACATCGACGCGGAGTGAAGACACGAAAAGGTAACGGTGAAGGGTTACTCGATATCATTTACGTGTTTTATGTGTTTTCTATGTTAGTGATCGTATTTAGAATATGATTAGTAAGCTTAGGAATTGTGTTGTTGATGATAGTTGTTGTTGGTTGATAATTGATATTTAGAATTGATGATTTATGATGATAGATGATGATTGTTGAATGTTGAACCTTACGTGAAATTGTGATTTTCATGTGATATTGACCCCAGCCGGCCGACCGGCAGCCGGTCAGCTGACCGGCTGGGGAGTGACTGTATATGACCGGACCTGTCGCAAGCCCGATACAAAGATAAATTACCCAGACTAGGCTAATAACAAATTAATGTAATTAGGGAAGTAGGGGTCGATCCTCAGGGAGATGGTGTTTCCTATAGAATGTGAATTGTCTTGCATTTGGGTCTTACGTAACGAGTAGCTGGGTTTTGGGGTTTTGATGTCTAGAATAATAAAAAGCATAAATGAAAAGTAAAAGCAAATGAAGATGAAAACAATAAAGCAAATGATGAATTAACAATGATGAAAAGCATCTAGGGTAGTAGGTTCACAAATGTAGATTGACCGAGCCTGTCGCAAGCCAGATACAATGATTAATTACCCAGACTACGCTAACAACAAATTAATGTAATTAGGGAAGTAGGCGTCAATCCTCAGGGAGATGGTGTTTCCTATAAAATGTGAATTGTCTCGCAATTGGGTTTTATCTAACGATTTTCTGGGTTTTGGGGTTTTGAATCCTAAACTAATAAAAAGCATAAATAAAAACAAAGTAAAAGCAAACTAAAATGAAAACAATAAAGCAAATGATGCATTAACAATGATGAAAAGAATCTAGGGAAGTAGGTTCACACATGTAGATTAACATATTGATGAAATTGGAATTAGAACATGCAAATAATTCATTGTGAGTTCGTAAGAATGATGTGTTCATTACAATCATAGATCAGATGGTCTAGCAGGCTTTTAGGCAATTTACTAGGTCTTAATCTACCAAGTCATGCTTTGTCTATTCAATTCACTTATTTCTACCTTGGAAAAGAATTCCGTTCTAGTCAATGATTTTGGCCAAAAATTGTTAACTATCGTTATAGTCCAAACATGCATAGACACAATGTCTTGAAAGCACAATTTCTTTTATCCAATTATCATCTTTTAATCAATCTAACATGGCTACCCTACACCCTAGAAAGGTGACTACTCACTCAAGGTAATGTTTGAATCTAAGATGATATCAACAATGAAAACTAGGATAGACATGTTTATTTGCTTTTGACAATAATCTAAGACTCTCTATGTGGCGACAATAACGACGCTAAAATGACAATCTAATGAAACGAAATGACAATTATGACGATACTAAAATAAATCTAAGATAACATGGATAGAAAATATTAATCAAATAGAAAACAATAAGGACATTAAACAAGGGATAAAACAGGAATACCTAGGTGACGATCAACAATGAAAGTGATAACAATAATAGAAATCCCTTGCATAGAATAATCGTTCCTTGAATTACAACACTTGTACCCAACAAAGTAGATTACAAAGATTGAAATTCTTATTGATCTAGGCTAAGATTTTGATGTAGAAAGGACTGAAATAAACTAAGAACTAAAGATGAAAAGAAGAAGAAAATGAGAGAAGGGAGGCTAGTTCTCCCTTCTCCTAATCTAAAGAGAAATGTAAGAAGAGAAGAAAAGTGAAGTATGAAGAGATGTGTTGAGAAGAGTAGCTGAGGCATCCTTTATATAGTATTAGGGTTTCGTGGGGGAGGGGTCAAGCATTGAACATATAGGACAAAAATGAGGAAGTCGAAGCAAAAGTGCGTATCAGCAAGGATACCCGATCGGGTACATCACTTACCCGGTCATGCAAGTTGCACTCTAGGTCCTTTGACTCTCGTTTCATCTCCCCTTGCTTATGACTTGAATTCCATCATCCCCCTTGACCTCTTGAGTCGGGTTTGTTGATAGGGTTTGATGTAAAACGATGATTTCTTCCGCCTAACTGATTGATCTTCGGACAATTACAAAACTGTCTTTACTTCTTCTCTCTTTTGAATTAGTGAACCTTCTTGAAATGCCTTTCACTTGGTCAAGCTTGTTTCTTCAAATCGTCGGGTTCTAGGCAAATGCTCGGGAATATAGAAAAAGGGCGTCGAAACGTCACTTTCCCTACAAAACAGGTTAGAACACATGAATTCGCCTAGAAGACGATATTAGCTCACAAAATGGCTTAACAAAGCACAAATGACATACAAAACCGAGCTAAAATGGGGGTTAAAATTATACAAATATTCACTTATCATAGATTAACATATTGATGAAACTGGATTTAGAACATGCAAATAATTCATTGTGAGTTCGTAAGAATGATGTGTTCATTACAATCATAGATCAGATGGTCTAGCAGGCTTTTAGGCAATTTACTAGGTCTTAATCTACCATGTCATGCTTTGTCTATTAAATTCACGTATCTCTACCTTGGAAAAGAATTCCATTCTAGTTAATGATTTTGATCAGGAATCGTCATCTATCATTATAATCCAAACATGCATAGACACAATGTTTTAAAAGCACAATTTCTTTTATCCAATTATCATCTTTTAATCAACCTAACATGGCTACACTACACCCTAGAAAGGTGACTACTCACTCATGGTGATGTTTAAATCTAAGATGACGTTAATACCAAAAACTAGGATAGACATGTTTATTTGGTTTTGACAATATTTTAATACTCTTTATATGGCGATAATAACGACACTAAATTGACAATCTAATGAAATGAAATGGCGATTATAACGATACTAAAATGAATCTAAGATAACATGGATAGAAAATAACAATCAAATAGAAAACATAAAGATATGAAACAAAAGATAAAATAGAAATACCTAGGTGACGATCAATGATGATAATGACAACAATAATAGAAATTTCTTGCATAGAATCGTCTTTCCTTGAATTATAATACTTGAACAAAATAAAGTAGATTACAAGGATGAAACTTTTATTGATCTAGACTAAGGATTTGATGTAGAAAAGACAGAAATAAACTAAGAAACTAAAGATGAAAAGAAGAAGAAAATGATCTAGACAAGAGAAGAGAGGCTAGGTCCTCTCCTCTTAATCTAGGTTTCTAGCTAAAGAGAAATGTAAAGAAGAGAAGAGATGATTGTGAAGAGGATGTAGAGATGCCTTTGAAGTGTGGTGGAGGCTCTCTTTATATAGCATTAGGGTTTCGTGGGGGAGGGGTCATGCATTCCTCACATATGACAAAAATAAGGAAGACGAAGCAAAAGTGCGGATCAGCAGACATCCCTGATTGGGTACACCACTTACCCGATCGGGTAAGTTGTGATCTGGGTCAATTGACTTCCGTTTCATCTCCCCTTGCATATGACTTGACTTCCATTATCCCCCTTGATCTCTTGAGTCGGGTTTGTTGATAGGGTTTGATGCAAAATGATGATTACTTCGCCTAACTGATTGATCTTCTGACAACTGCGAAATCGTCTTTGCTTCTTCTCTCTTTTAAATCAGTGAACCTTCTTGAAATGTCTTTCACTTGGTCAAGCTTGCTTCTTCAAATCGTCGGGTTCTAGGCAAATGCTCGGGAATATAGAAAAAGGGCGTAGAAACGTCACTTTCCCTACAAAACAGGTTAGAACACAGGAATTCGCCTAGAAGACGATATTAGCTCATAAAATGGCTTAACAAAGCACAAATGACATACAAAACCGAGCTAAATTGGGGGTTAAAATCATACAAATATTCACTTATCAGTATATTAATTAAGTTACGTAATAATTTGTGCATGATTTACGTCTCAGCCGGCCGACCGGCAGCCGGTCAGCCGACCGGCTGAGACACACCTCAATTTGACTTCATATGTTCGTATGTCTTTGGTCCCAGCCGGGTAGCCTGTCCATTTGACCGGCGGGTGCCAGCCGGGTAGCCGGCAGGCGCTCACCTTGACCGGCTGGCACACGCTGGAATTCTTTTTACAATTCTTACTTATATTTTCATTTATAATATTTCCGATGGTTCGTTTATCGTATAAATATACGTAATGACTTTAAATATTAATGTTTTGAATATATGATATTCCATTCGCTTGTTTCGCATGTGTTGTGACGGTTTTTGACATGTCCCACTTTGAGTCGGTTTTTACACATGTTACGTTTGATCACTAATTTTCTATGTGCTTTGTACTCTCATTCCCTTGGCTACCTCCACGTTCGTAAGGCTGGAATGTCAAAACGGGGAGCGTATCCTTACTGCTTAATTGGATGTGTTAGTAGGCATATGACGACGTTGTTGGGAGGCGAACGCTTTGCGTTGATCGACCCGGCCGTCAAATGTTGTATACTTGCGAGGTGGTGTCATTGCATGTAGCGTACCGCTTGTTGTGAGGCTTGTGCTCTTTTCCTCCTCTTTCGTGAAGGTTGACCGAATTTGGGGTACTCGGCGTCTATGATTGTCCGCGTCTTGGATGCGAAATGTCATCGCATGTCGAATCGGAAAACGTTTATTCCGAGAGTCTGGCCAGGCTTAGACTAGGACCGTATTATTATTGTCGTCTTACCGGGAAGAAATTAGTCTACATATACGAAATGTAGCATCGTGTATGCGTTCAGGGCAATGTTTCATCTCGTGGATGCCTTTTAATCATACTTGCAGGGACACGGTGCTAGTGCGTGTCATTTACCGTGAGAGATATCGTCAACGTATTGTTCGTTTGAATGGATGATTATATGATGGATTATTTGTGATCTTTGGATGACTTAACATGGTTTGTTTGTCGAGTCTCAATCTTATCAAACTTACGCCGCTAACGGTGAGATGCAAGCCCTAGTGAGTGTGTATGGTTGCCTAAGAGTGTGTTTTTTTTTGTGACACCCTCAAATTTGCGGAAAGAAAAAAAATTATTTAATACATAAAAGAAATACGAGAATACAATACGAAGGTGTCATAACATAAAAAGGTTCGTTACAAAACGAAATAATATTCTACAAAATAAATATACAAGACGGGAGACATATCTCCCGTATAAATACGGAAATAAACTAGTGTATAATAATATACAACTATGAACCGAATATAGGTCCAAGGTAAAACTTCACTCGCTAGCTCGTCCATGTACCCCAAATATGCAACACCACCTGTTCGACCGCATTAAATATAAACACGGAAGCCACACTCAGTGGGGAGTAACTCCGAGTTCTCCCAGCCACGAAATGTCGAGTTTAATGAAACATGAATAACATAAAAGCAATGTATATGGAAAATACAAAAATTAAACATATATGATATGCTTTTCATGTTATGAAACAGATAACTAACAAATAACCTAGCATGTGAAAGCTATCATGTGAAACCGATAATAAACTATAACTCGAGGTAGGGACGCTGGTATGCTAGCTCAGAGGTTCCTCTCAGAAACATGGCCATGATACACTCAAACCCTAATCAACACGTAATCATGGGAATCAGTTAACAACCGGTAATCCAAACTCTATCAATCCTAGCCGGCTTGCATCTCACCTGCTAGAACTCATAGAATCATACAAACATGAAAGACAAATACTTCTACAAACAGGCATAAGTTCTTAGTCCAGTCAATAGTCGACTTCTGTAACTCGAGGCTATACCACAAGGTAGGAAAACATCCTAGTCCTAGACTGATCAGACCAAGCGACAACAGCTATTCCGTTCCCCGTCCCATGACATAACCGTCTATGAGAAACTCTACTAGGCGACCCCCTAAGCAGAGATGGCTAGTACTTAAGCTGGTTCCAACCCCAAAACGGATTAGGCAACCATGCCCCGACTTGGATATAAACCCACCAAGCCGAGACACAAAAGCTATCAAGCGGTGAACTATATGCTCGTTAAAGATAGTACGGGCCTATCAATGTCATGGTCCAAGCTACTCATTTAGACTTAGAATGGTCAAGACGCCATATACTCATAATTCTCTATGGGTACTTAGTCAACACGACACCAACCATATAATTAAACAGTCACGGAAAAACATCCTATCATGTGACTAATTGCATATCAATAATAATCAAATATCATATCGCCTCATATCTACTAAGGCTAATTCATTAATTAAATACAACCTTACTTGAAGACAAATCCCCGACCCGAGTCCCGCGACGGGTCATCAGTCAAATCGGGGCTGACTAGATCTTAGTTTGACCAAACCCGTTGGATCAAACCGGCTAGAAACAGAGTCTTTATCACATAGACATACAATCAACATAATCATTACATGTTATTTTAATAAAACTTCTAACCGGTGAATTAATAAATCATAACCAAAAACCCGTTTGACTAAAAGGATATTAAATTAAACTACGGTCTCGTCTTATAATTTCTAACATGTGAGAAATAATAATTTAATGAAAACCTTTTTAATTAAATATTTTACTTATTAATATTTCTCGCTTGCTAAATATTACAAAACGCGATAAAAATGACGATAACTCAAAAACCGACACGAGTCCCAAGGTGGGACCCACGGGCTGAATTGGGCCGGACCCAATATGGGCCTGGATGGGCCCACGGGCTGTTTTGGCTTCAAAAAGGCTGTTTTACTTTAATTTTTCTAAAACCGTTTTCTAATATTTTCCCGCATGCTTAACATAATTAAAACCCGTCAAAACAACAATTAAACAACCAAACATCGACACAACCCAAACCAAAACCCGGACCCACCTTGACCAACCCAGACCGGGTCTGAACCGGCCTGGACCGGTCCGGTTTGGACCCGGTTCTTGCCCCTTTCTCGGTTCCATCATCAAACACACCAAATCAATTCCAAACTTGTTTTTAATCATCAAACAACCATTTTAACAATCTTCCACACAAAATCATAACTTATTAAAATCATCAAAATTTGTCAAGAACACTAAAACAATCATAAAAATCATAACTTAGTAAAAATCATTAAAATTCTTCAAGAACACAAAACTTGTTAAAATTTCATAAACAACATAAAAATCATAACTTAGTAAAAATCATAAAAATTCTTCAAGAACACTAAATCATCATAAAATTTCCTAAAACTTAAAAATCATCAAGAACACTAAATCATCATAAAAATTCATACAACTTAAAATCATCAATAATCATCAAACATCACAAAAATTCCATACAACATAAAAATCATAAAACAACATAATAATTACTACTTAACATATTACTAACTAAAAATCCATAAATCATAAAACATGAACCAAAAATAAAGATGAACCAAAATCCAAATAAATCAAATTAAAGGCTATGTTACTAACTTAACTCTTAAATACTATAACATGAACATAAACTAAAACCTATAAAAATAAAACTAAGGCTATGTGACATTAATTCGTCGAGTAAATCGGAAATGTTACCTTAGCTAGCAAAATCCACTTAGCACAAAATATAAGAAAATATAAATAAGAAAACCCTTCTACTAGTCTTCACCCAAAATATAAGAGTCCCCAAATTCGTCTTCAAACTCTTCCCCTATAAGAAATAACAAGAAAAACAATTATTAGAACTTAAACTAAATTTTCCATAATTAAATGATGAAAACGATCTTGACGGAATTGAAAATAAACCGTACTAGAAGATGAGGAGCGAAGAGGAGAGTCTAGAAATATAAATTAGGAAGGATTTAATTAAGAAATGAAGGATTTATGGAGGTTTTGCTCAAGAACGATGAAGAACTAAAGATGAACGATGAAGAACGCGAAGAACGATTAAATAAAGTGAGGTTTTGATCTTATTTTGATTTGTTGTAAAATGAAAAGTTGTTTGTGAGTCATATGGGGTGGGTGGGTGCCGTGTGTTTATAGACACATAAAGGTGTCGAGTTTTGACATTGTTGTTCCGTAATTGACTCGCGTTTAATAATTGTTTTACGGTAAACGATTAAATATAATTAACGATAAAGTTAATTACAAGATATTATGATATTAAAATGAAAAATAATGAAAATATCAAGGCTTAAGAGTGGGTAAGTGTGCCGTGTAGAATTGTGATTGTCGGGTCTGATTTCGAGCGTTTTGCGTAATTTTCGTTAATTGATCGATAAAGCGAATAGTGATCTAGATATTATGATATTGTAATCAAAAGTAATCAAAATATCAAGGCTATTAGAGGACTTTAAGGAGCCGTGTGGTTTGAGGTGATTTGGGTCTGTTTTTGCTCGATTTGCGTAATCTCCGTTGACGGATCGATAAAGTAACAAATATCTAAGATATTTGTATTATTTTAATCGAATCAATTAAAATATCCAATCGTGAGTGGAAAATGATGACATGGCCGCGTGACTCATGCCAAAGTCGAGTTTCGATTTTGTTGCGCGCTTTACGATGCGTCGGGAATAGTTAAATGACGTTCGGTTAAAACCGTAAACGTTATTCTTTAAATTCCGAATAAATTCAAAATAATTATATGAAATTATGATAAATCTTAATAAATCTAAATAAAAATAAATCAAAAATATTATTTTTTTAAATAAAATTTCGGTCTTCATACTTATGAGACGAGTCGGGAAAAGTCAACGGAAGTCAAAGTTGACTGAAAAGTCGAGAAAAGTCGAAGATGACTTAAAAGTCAAGAAAAGTTTAGGACGACTTAAAAGTCAAGAAAAAGTCAATGACGACTTTAAAAAGTCAAGGAAAAGTCAAAGACGACTTAAAAGTCAAGAAAGTCAAAGATGACTAAAAACGGTCTTTTCATGAAATCTCTCAGAAATTCCAAATACGAACGCGGAATTTCAAAATAAGACTCGGAACAAAAATTCCTATTTTAAAAACTTAAGTTTTACTGAAAAGTGTTAGTAAATATTTTTACTAGAAAAATTGGGTACTTTTCGGGTTGTTACAATCACCCCTCCTTTTAAAAAGTTTCGTCCTCGAAACTTAGAAGAAGGAACGTAACATATATGTAGGTCTATTTCAAAACTGTTAAAAATATATTTGTAATAAAATACGGGGTCCTATCTACGGAACGGCAGGTTCTCGTCAGCATCAAGAATATCGATAGAAGGTACGTAATCTTCGAACGGTTAAATCGAATAGAAAGAGGAAAGAAAGAAGGAAATTTACCTCAAGCAAAGAGCTCGGGATATTTAGCTAACATTTTAGCTTCGGGTTCCCAAGTTTCTGATTCGACGTTTCCACAACGCCAAAGGATACGGACTAAAGGTACCACCTTGTTTCGGAGTTGTTTGTTAGCCCTTTCAAGTATACGAATCGGCCTTTCTTCCAAAGCCAAATTAGGTTCCAAGTCCAACACTTCTTCTTGAATAATATGACTCGGATCACTGATATCCTTCTTCAATTGCGAAACATGGAACACATCATGAACTTTGCTCAAGTTCGGAGGCAATTCCAGACGATAAGCAACAGGACCAACTCTTTGAAGCACACGAAACGGTCCAATATATTTAGGACTCAACTTCCCTTTCACTCCAAACCGTTTCACTCCCTTCATAGGTGACACTTTAAGGAATACACGGTCATCCACATCAAATTCAAGCGGTCGTCGACGAACATCGGCATATGATTTCTGTCTATCTTGAGCGGCTTTCATTCGTTCACGAATGACTTGAACTTGATCGATCGTTTCAGTAACAATGTCGGGACTCAACATATGATCATCTTGTACTTGATCCCAACAAACAGGACTACGGCATTTCCTACCGTATAAAGCCTCATAAGGTGACATCTTGATAGATGGATGATAACTGTTGTTATAAGAAAATTCCACCAAAGGCAAACACTTCTCCCAAGAATCATGAAAGTCCAAAGCACAAGCACGAAGAAGATCTTCCAAAGTCTGGATCGTCCTCTCGGTCTGACCATCAGTAGCGGCATGCAAAGCTGTGCTCATCAACAATTTACTACCCATGGCTTCTTGTAAGGCTGTCCAGAATCGGGAACAGAATCTCGGATCACGATCTGAAACTATATCTTTAGGAACTCCATGGTAGCGTACTATCTCTTTCACATAGGCACCCGCTAAAACATCTACCTTCCAAGTTTCTTTGATAGGCACAAATCTGGCACACTTGGTTAGACGGTCTACAATAACCCAGATGGCATCCTTTCCACTAGAAGTCCTAGGTAAAGCCATCACGAAGTCCATAGAAATAGACTCCCATTTCCACAGAGGAATTTCCAAAGGTTGCAGCAAACCTCCGGGTCTGTGATGTTCAATCTTCACCTTCTGACAAGTAAGACATCTACTAACATACTCCTTTACTTCAATCTTCATCCTAGGCCACCAGAATTGCGGTCTCAAATCTTTATACATTTTGTCGCCACCAGGATGGATAGAATAAGGAGAAAGGTGAGCTTCATCAAGAATTCTCTTCCTCAACTCAGCACTTCTCGGAACATACATTCGACCATGGTAACGAAGGTAGCCATCATTATCCACCACACAATCCTTTGCTTGCCCCAGTGATATCTTTGCTCGAATGGCGATAAAAGTAGCATCCTCCGGTAAACAAGTACGAATCTCTCGATAAAAATCAGGTTCCGCGGTCAAAGCACCAAGATAATCAAATCCTTTCCCCACGAACTGTATCTGAAGCTTCTGAAATTCGGTTACTAGTTCATCGGGTAAAGTACCAAGAGCATTTAATGAATGACTAGTCTTTCTACTCAAAGCATCTGCCACGACATTTGCCTTTCCCTCGTGATAAATCAACTCAGCATCATAATCATTCACTAACTCCAACCATCTTCTCTGCCTCATGTTCAATTCCTTCTGAGTAAAAATGCACCTCAAGCTCTTATGATCGGTGTAAATTCGGCAATGCACTCCAATAAGATAATGTCTCCAAGTTTTCAAGGCATGTACTACAGCTGCTAACTCAAGATCATGAGTCGGATAATTCACTTCATGAACCCTGAGTTGTCGAGAAGCATAAGCAATGACGTTTCTATTCTGCATCAAGACACATCCCAAACCATGCTTTGAAGCATCACAATATACATCATACTCCGCTTCATCATCTGGTAAAGTTAAGATCGGTGCGGTAGTCAATCTCTTCTTCAATGCTAAGAAGGCAACTTCACATTCATCGGTCCAAATATACTTTGCTTCCTTCTTTAGCAATTGAGTCATCGGTCTTGCTAATTTGGAGAAATCTTGCACCAACCGACGATAATAACCCGCTAAACCAAGGAAACTCCGTATCTCGGACACATTTTTCGGACTTTTCCAATCCACAACCGCCTCAATTTTAGCTGGATCGACCATAACACCGTTTTTGGAAATGACATGACGAAGGAAAGATACCTCGGGCAACCAGAATTCACATTTGGAGAACTTAGCATACCACTTTTGGTGTCGAAGAACACCCAAAATGGCTCGAAGGTGAATAGCATGCTCTTCCTCAGATTTTGAAAAGAGCAGAATGTCATCAATAAATACCACCACACATTTATCAAGATACTCCCGGAAAGTACGATTCATTTGATCCATGAAAATAGCTGGGGCGTTGGTCAAACCGAATGGCATCACATTGAATTCGAAATGACCATACCTCGAGCTGAAAGCAGTCTTCTGAATATCTGCTTCCCGAACGGGAATCTGATGATAACCCGATCTAAGATCGATCTTTGAGAAAGTAGAAGCACCCCGTAACTGGTCAAATAGATCATTAATACGAGGGAGAGGATATTTGTTTTTGATGGTGACTCGGTTCAATTCACGATAATCGATGCACATACGCATTGAACCGTCTTTCTTCTTGACAAATAGTACGGGCGCACCCCAAGGAGAAGAACTAGGCCTTATGAAGCCTTTCTCAATCAAATCATCGAGTTGGATTCTCAACTCTTTCAACTCAGAAGGCGCCATACGATAAGGAGCTTTGGCAATTGGTCCAGTTCCAGGAACTAGATCAATAGAGAATTCAACATCTCTTTCCGGAGCAATTCCCGGTAATTCATCGGGAAAAACATCTGGATATTCACAAACAATTGGAACATCCTTCAAAGAAGGAAGAGAAGAATCAGAAGTAGTCACTACACATAGAAATGCTTGATGACCCTTCTTCATAACATTTAACATTTTCATTGCCGAGATTAACTTCACCGTTGTTTGCTTTCTAACTCCTTGATAAGAAATACGAGCACCCAAAGGACTTTTGAGAATGATTTTCTGATCACGACATTCAAATCGTGCATGATGAGTAGCTAACCAGTCCATACCCAGAATAATATCAAACTCTTCTAAAGGAAACCGAAGAAGATTTGCAGGAAAAATAGATCCATTTATGGATATTGGAATGTCGGAATGAAGATAAGAACATGAAAATACTTCTCCAGATGGTAAAGAAATAGGAGTAGTTTCCCCGACTGAAGCTTTGAGCGGTAACTTGTCGGATAGTCTCATGGAAATAAAAGATAAGGAAGCTCCCGTGTCAAATAAAATTAAACACGGTAAATCATAAATCGAGAACATACCCGTCACAATGTCGGGTTGGGCATCAGCCTCAGCACGGCTCATAATAAAGATACGACCCTTAGGTCGCCCCGAAATAACCGGTGTAGAAACCGTCTTCTTCCTCTCGGGACATTCATTAAACCTATGCCCCGGTTTTTGACAATTAAAACATACTAATGGCTTGTTGAAGCAACCAACACCCGGATGAATGGGCCTCTTGCACCGAAAGCACATACGATCTTTAAGATCGTTGTTGTTGCTCGGAATAAAGGAACGGTTTCCTTGATTAGCTTGTCCTCCCTGGAAGTTTCTCCTCTTGTTTGGAAAAGAGGGAGAAAAGGAAGGTCGAGATGAAGGATATAAAGGTCTCTTGCCAAAGGCATTAGGAGCAACATAAGAAGCACGAGCTTCCTCGGCAATCTCCCTGATAGAACTCTCCGCCCAGATGGCATCATTATAGATCGAGACAAAGGAAGTGGAACCTCTACTAATCTTCCCCTTTATCTGGGGAGAAAGCTTTCCCAGATAAAAGAAAGCCTTGTCTTCCTCTACCCTAATAAGACGAGTGGCATAATGAGCCAACTCATTGAACCTGGTAGTAAACTCCTGAACAGAAAGAAGTCCTTGTTTAAAATCCATGAACTCCTTCAACTTTTGTTGTCTCAACTCATCGGGATAAAACCTCGCTTCCAAGAGCTCACGGAAACGAGTCCACCCGAAATTAGGCTCCAACTTCGCGGTAGGACCAGAAAGAGTCCACCACTGATCCGCTTCCTTCTCTAAGAAGTGAGAAGCTAGACGGACCTTGTCCTCTTCAAGGACATCGTAAAGAGAAAAACTCTTCTCCATCTCTCGTAACCACACCGAAAGTTTAACGGGATCAACTTCGCCATCATAGGTTTTGGCTTGACTCCTCGATAGCTGTGAAGCAACCCACGTATAACTCCCGTGTCTATCACGATCAGGAACAGGAATAGGAATCTGATTAGCCTGCTGGTTTTGCTGGTTCTGCTGGTTTTGGATAATTACGGTAAGAGCTGCTAAAATAGTGTTGTCAATCCTCGGAGGCATCTTGCAAAATTAAAACACAGATTAGTACTTATCATTTAGCAAGAACAAAGAGACTACAACATAAATCCTAATCTACCCATCTTACCCTTCTATCTCACGGTTTATTATTTTATTAAGGTCAAGTTATTTATGCAAGGGTACACAAACGTGCGTCGGGAGCAAAATAGCTCTGATACCAACTGTGACACCCTCAAATTTGCGGAAAGAAAAAAAAAATTATTTAATACATAAAAGAAATACGAGAATACAATACGAAGGTGTCATAACATAAAAAGGTCATTACAAAACGAAAATACTATTATACAAAATAAATCTACAAGACGGGAGACATATCTCCCGTATAAATACGGAAATAAACTAGTGTATAATAATATACAAACTATGAACCGAATATAGGTCCAAGGTAAAACTTCACTCGCTAGCTCGTCCATGTACCCCAAATATGCAACACCACCTGTTCGACCGCATTAAATATAAACACGGAAGCCACAGTCAGTGGGGAGTAACTCCGAGTTCTCCCAGCCACGAAATGTCGAGTTTAATGAAACATGAAAACATAAAAGCAATGTATATAGAAAATACAAAACCTTAACATATATGATATGCTTTTCATGTTATGAAACAGTTAACTAACATATAACCTATCATATGAAAGCTATCATGTGAATTCGATAATAAAATATAACTCGAGGTAGGGAAGCTGGTATGCTGGCTCAGCGGTTACCAAGTAACATGGCCCTGATACACTCAAACCCTAATCAACACGTAATCATGTGAATCAGTTAACAACCATTAATCCAAACTCTATCACTCCTAGCCGGCTTGCATCTCACCTTCTAGAACTCATAGAATCATACATACATGAAAGACTAATACTTCTACAAACAGGCATAAGTTCTTAGCCCAGTCAATAGGCGACTTCTGTAACTCGAGGCTATACCACAAGGTAGGAAAACATCCTAGTCCTAGACTGATCAGACCTAGCGACAACAGCTATTCCGTTCCCCGTCCCATGACATAACCGTCTATGCGAAACTCTACTAGGCGACCCCCTAAGCAGAGATGGCTAGTACTTAAGCTGGCTCCAGTCCCAAAACGGATCAGGCAGCCAGGCCCCGACTTGGATATAAACCCACCAAGCCGAGACACAAAAGCTATCAACAAGTGAACATATACTCGTTAAAGACAGTACCTGCCTATCAATGTCATGGTCCAAGCTACTCATTTAGAATTAGAATGGTCAAGACGCCATATATCCATAATTCTCTATGGGTACTTAGTCAACACGACACCAACCATATAAACAAACAGTCACGGGAACACCTCCTATCATGTGACTAATTGCATATAAATAATAAACAAATCTCATATCGCCTCATATCTACTAAGGCTAATTCAGTAATTAAATACAACTTTACTTGAAGACAAATCCCCGACCCGAGTCCCGCGACGGGTCATCAGTCAAATCGGGGCTGACTAGATCTTAGTTTGACCAAACCCGTTGGCTCAAACCCGTCATAAACAAGTCTTTATCACAATACATAGACATAAAATCAACATATTCATCTCATGTTATTTTATTACTACTTCTAACATGTGAATTATCATAATATACCCAAAACCCGCTTGCCTTAAATGATTTCAACGTAAACTGATCTCGTATTATAATTTCTAACATGTGAGAAATAATAATTTTATGAAAACCTTTTTAATTTAATATTTTACTTATTAATATTTCCCACTTGCTAAATATTACAAAACACGATAAAAATGACGATAACTCAAAAACCGACACGAGTCCCAAGGTGGGACCCACGGGCTGAATTGGGCCGGACCCAATATGGGCCTGGATGGGCCCACGGCCTGTTTTGGCTCAAAATGGCAGATTTTTACAACTTTCATTAAAACCGTTTCCTAATATTTCCCGCATGCTTTAACATTTTTAAAACCCGTCAAAACAACAACCAACCAATCAAACATCGACACAACCCAAAGACCAAGACCCGGACCCACCTTGACCAATCCAGACCGGGTCTGAACCGGCCTGGACCGGTCTGGTTTGGACCCGGTTCTTGCCCCTTTCTCGGTTCAATCATCATTCACTCCAAATCAATTCCAAACTTGTTTTTAATCATCAAACAACCATTTTAACAATCTTCCACACAAAATCATAACTTATTAAAATCATCCAAATTTATCAAGAACACCAAACTTGTTAAAATTCATACTAAATCATAAAAATCATAACTTGTTAAAAATCATCAAAATTCATCAAGAACAACAAACTTGTTAAAATTTCCTAAACAACATAAAAATCATAACTTAGTAAAAATCATTAAAATTCTTCAAGAACACTAAATTTGTTAAAATTCCATAAACAACATAAAAATTATAACTTAGTAAAAAAATCATTAAAATTCTTCAAGAACACTAAATTTGTTAAAATTTCATAAACAACATAAAAAAAATCATAACTTATGAAAAACCATAAAAATTCATCAAGAACAATAATTCAACATAAAAATTCACTACAACTTAAAAATCATCAAGAACAATAATACAACATAAAAATTCCATACAACATAAAACTCATCAAAAATCATAAAACAACATAAAAATTCCATACAACATAAAAATCATCAAAAATCATAAAACAACATAAAAATCACTACTTAACATATTACTAACTAAAAATCCATAAATCATAAAAACATGAACCAAAATTAAAGATGAACCAAAATCCAAATAAATAAAACTAAAGGCTATATTACTAGCTAAAATCATAAATACTATAACATGAGCCAAAACTAAAGACTACAAAAACAAAACTAAGGCTATATGACATTAATTCGTCGAGTAAAACGGAATCGTTACCTTAGCTAGCCAAAATCACTTAGCACAAAATAATAAGAAGTAATAATTAAGAAAACCCTTCTACTAGTCTTCAACCAAAATATAAGAGTCTCCAAATTCGTCTTCAAACTCTTCCCCTATAAGAAATAACAAGAAAACAATTATTAGAACTTAAACTTAATTTTCCATAATTAAATGTTGAAAACGATCTTGACGGAATTGAAAATAAACCGTACTAGAAGATGGAGAGCGAAGAGGAGATCCTAGAAATATAAATTAGTAAGGATTTAATTAAGAAATGAAGGATTTATGGAGGTTTTGCTCAAGAACGATGAAGAACGGTTGATGAACGATGAAGAACACGAAGAACGATTAAATAAAGTGAGGTTTTGATCTTTATTTGAGTTGTTGTAAAAATGAAAAGTTGTTGGTGAGTGGAGAGTGGGTTGAGCCGTGTAGATATAGGCCAAATAAAGATGTCGAGTTTTGAAATTGTTGTTACGTAATTGACTCGCGTTTAATAATTATTTTACGGTAAACGATTAAATATTATTTACGATAAAGTTAATATCAAGATATTATGATATTGTAATGAAAAATAATGAAAATATCAAGGCTTAAGAGTGGGTAAGTGTGCCGTGTGATGTTGAGCTTGTCGGGTCCGATTTCGAGCGTTTTGCGTAGTTTTCGTTAACTGATCGATAAAGTGAAATAATATCTAGATATTATAATATTATAATCAAAAGTAATGAAATATCAAGCCCTATTAGAGGACTAAATTGACCGTGTGGCATGGTGAGGATTCGGTCTGTTTTTGCTCGATTTGCGTAATCTTCGTTGACGGATCGATAAAGTAAGTAAATATCTAGATATTTTGATTATTTTAATCAAAATAAATAAAACATCCAATGGTGAGTGGAAAGCGATGACATCAACGTGTGACTCATGCCAAAGTCGAGTTTCGATTTTGTTGCGCGCATTACGATGCGTCGGGAATAGTTAAATGACGTTCGATTAAAACCGTAAAGTTATTCTTTAAATTCCGAATAAATTCAAAATAATTATATTAAATTATGATAAATCCTAATAAATCTTAATAAAAATAAATCAAAAATATAATTTTTTTAAATAAAATTTCGGTCTTCAAAATCGCAAGACGAGTCGGTAAAGTCACGAAGTCAAAATCGACTAAAAGTCGGAAAAGTCAAAAATGACTTAAAGTTCAGAAAAGTTTAAGACGACTTTAAAAAGTCAAGAAACGTAAATGACGACTTTAAAAGTCAAGAAAAGTCAAAAGACGCTTAAAAGTCAAGAAAAGTCAAAGATGACCAAAACGGTCTTTTCATGAAATCTCTCAAAAATTCCAAATACGAACGCGGAATTTCAAAATACGACTCGGAACAAAAATTCCTATATTAAAAACTTAAGTTTTACTGAAAAGTATCCATAAGCTATTGCTTAAGCAAATTGGGTACTTTTCGGGTTGTTACATATGAAATATTTTGGTAGGAATCGGATGATTGAAAATGTTGAGAGTATATTACACTATTTTGAGGATTAGTTTACTTGTACAGTTAGTGTTGTCAAGTTACGATCGACATTCGAATTGTCATAGATGGAGGATAGTTTGGTGATTCATTCCTCTCTTTTCTCTCTTTCTATTCGATTTATTCTTTCGAATATTCCATTCCTTCTAACGAATATCATCTCTTATAGATAAATTATTAGAAGCTTTAGTTAGAAATTTTAGGCATAGATAGTAAAGTTATTACCTTTACTATAGAAATGTTTGAACTAAAATCTTTTGGAAAATTTTGATGATTTCAAGTATTTTACCGTCAAGGAGTGTTGAGACTCGTTATTGGAGACGTTCGATAACTAGTTTTCTCATTTCTTGATGCGAAAATGTATCTTTTAAAGTCTTTGATTTGGGACGTTGATGTTCTTAACTATAGACGAGAACCTTCCGCTCCATTGATAAGACCCTATATTTTTATTACAAGTTATTTTTAACATTTTGAAATAGACTCTACATATATGTTCCTTTCCTTCTTCTAAGTTTCGAGGACGAAACTTTTTAAAAGGAGGGGTGATTGTAACAACCCGAAAAGTACCCAATTTTTCTAGTAAAAATATTTACTAACACTTTTCAGCAGACTTGAGTTTTTAAAATAGAATTTATTGTTTCGAGTCGTATTTTGAAATTCCGCGTTCGTATTTGGTATTTCTGAGAGATTTCATGAAAAGACCGTTTTTAGTCATCTTTGACTTTTCTTGACTTTTAAGTCGTCTTTGACTTTTCTTGACTTTTTAAAGTCGTCATTGACTTTTCTTGACTTTTAAGTCGTCATAAACTTTTCTTGACTTTTAAGTCATCTTTGACTTTTCTTGACTTTTAAGTCAACTTTGACTTTCGTTGACTTTTTCCCGACTCGCCTTATAAGTTTGAAGACCGAAATTTTATTTAAAAAAATAATATTTTTGATTTATTTTTATTTAGATTTATTAGAATTTATGATAATTTAATAAAATTATTTTGAATTTATTCGGAATTTATAATAAGGTTTTACGGTTTAAACCCGGGAATCATTTAACTATTCCGACTCATCGTAAATCCCGAAACAAACCCGAAACCCGACTTTGGCATGAGTCACCCGCCCATGTCACCTTTTTCCACTCACCTTAAGATCTTTTCATTTATTTGATTAAACTAATAATAATATCTAGATATTTATTAACTTTATCGATCAGTTAACGAAAATTACGCAAACCGTTTACAAAACAGACCCGATATCACATACTCCACACGGATCTCCTCTCCTCTCTTAAGCTAGATATTTTCCTTTCTTTTGATTACAATAACATAATATCTAATTAATATCTAGATATTTCATTAAACAATTATAAAACCCGAGTCAATTCCGTAACAACAATTTCAAAATCCGTCTCCATATTTCCTCTATAATACACGGCTCCCTCACCCTCCATTACTCACTAACAACTTTTCATTTTACAACAAATCAACTTAAGATCAAATTAATCGTTCTTCATCGTTCTTGAACGTTCTTCGTCGTTCTTCATTCGTTCTTCGTCGTTCTTGAGCAAAATCCTCATAAAACCTTCATTTCTTATTCAAATCCGTCCTAACTTATATTTCTAGAATCTCCTCTTCGCTCTCCATCTTCAAGTACGGTTTATTTTCAATTCCGACAAAATCGTTTTCAACACTTTAATTATGGAAAATCAAGTTTTAATTCTAATAATGTTTTTCTTGTCATTTCTTATAGGGGAAGATTTTGAAGACGAGTTTGGTGACTCGTATATATTAGGGGAAGATTAGAAGACGGGTTTCTTAGTTTATACTTCTTATTTTGGTGCTAATTGATTTTGCTAGCTAAGGTAACGATTCCGAGTTACTCGACGAATCAATGTTACATACTTTAGTTGTTGTTTATGATTTACGGTTTTTAATTAGTAACATGATAAGTAATCATTTTTATTATGTTGTATGAATTTATGACATGTTTGGTGTTCTTGACATGTTTGAATGATTTGTTCATAATCATGATTTTTGTATGGATGATTGTTAAAATGGTTGTTTGTTAATTAAAAACATGTTAGAATTAATTTAGAATGGATGTTGGTGTTGGACCGTGTAGGGGCTGTTTTGTGGGGCTGGAAACCGGTCCAAACCAGGCCGGTTCAGGCCGGTTCAGACCCGGTCCAGCCCGGTCTGGTTGGTCCGTGTTTGGTCCTTGTGGGTTGTGTCGATGTTTGATGGTTTTGTTGTTGTTTTGACGGGTTTTAAATATGTTATGCATGCGGGAAATATTAAGTAACGGTTTTTAGAAAAGATGACCAAAACCGGTCTAAAATGAACCGTGGGTTCCCTTGAACTTGTGACGGTTTTTGAGTATTGTTATTATATCGTGTTTTGTAATTTTTAGCAAGTGGGAAATTTTAATAAGTAAATTATTTAATTAAAAGCTTTTCATTATATTATTATTTCTCACATGTTAGAAATCATAATACGAGATTTTAGTTTAATTTGATATCATGTAAGTCAAGCGGGGTTTTGGTAAGAATCAATAAATTCATATGTTAGAAATAGAAGGAAATAACATGAAATGAATGTGATATTCTTATGTTCAAGCCTCGATGGCTAAGACTCTGTTTCTAGCCGGTTTGGCCAAACGGGTTTGGTCAAACTAAGATCTAGTCAGCCCCGTTTTGACTGATGACCCGTCGCGGGACTCGGGTCGGGGAGTTGTCTTCAGGTAGGGTTTTATTTAATGAATGAATGAATGAGCCTTAGTAGATATGAGGCGTTATGATATTTGAATATGATTTATATGCAATTAGTCACAGATAGGATGTTTTTTTTTTCCCGTGACTGTTTAATTATATGTTTGGTGTCTCTTGTTACTAAGTAACCATAGCGAATATGAGTATAATGGCGCTTGACCATTCTAATCTAAAATGAGTATCTTGGAACCATGACATTGATAGGCCCGTACTATCTTAAATTAACGATCATATGGATTGCCGCTTGATAGCTTTTGTGTTCCCGGCTTTATGATCTTCAAGTCGGGGCATTGCTGCCATGGTTTTCCACTTTGGGAAGAGCCAGCTTTAGTCTACGTGACCGCTGAGCCTAATATTTAAGTATATCCTACCCTCCGTGGTATAGACTCGAGTTACAGATCTTCTATATGACTGTAACTAAGAACTTATGCTGTTTGTAGAAGTATTGGTCTTTCATTTCTTGTATGATTCTATGAATCTTAGAAGGTGAGATGCAACCGGCTTAAGGTTGATAGAGTTTGGATTACTGGTTGTTAACTGATTCACATGATTACGTGTTGATTAGGGTTTGCGTGTATCACGGCCATGTTTCTGAGAGGAACCTCTGAGCTAGCATACCAGCTTCCCTACCTCGAGTTATAGTTTATTATCGGTTTCACATGATAGCTTTCACATGCTAGGTTATTTGTTAGTTATGTGTTTCATAACATGAAAAGCATATCATATATGTTAAAGTTTTGTATTGTTCATATACATTGCTTTTATGTTATTCATGTTTTATTAAACTTGACATTTCGTGGCTGGGAGAACTCGGAGTTACTCCCCACTGACTGTGGCTTCCGTGTTTATATTTACTGCGGTCGAACAGGTGGTGATGCATATTTTGGGGTACATTGACGAGCTAGCGAGCGAAGTATTTACCTTGGACCTATATTCGGTTCATAGTTTGTATATTATTATACACTCTTTTATTTCCGTATTTATACGGGAGATATGTCTCCCGTCTTGTATAACTCTTATGTATAATATTATTTTCTTTTTGTTATGAACCTTTTTATTTATGACACCCTTGTTTATTTATTTAAATTATTTTTTTTCTTTCCGCAAATTTGAGGGTGTCACAGCTACGGTCTCAATCTCATTGAAGGATCTCTTCTTGTGACAACCCTCGCGAATGCGGAAATTATAAACAAACAAGCATGTGAATTATATTGCGGAAATAGGTAGTTTTTAAAAACTTTTATACATGCAAGTTAAATAAAACGAGAAGTGTCAAAATATTACAACTAAGTGCGGAAAATAACAAAGAGACGGAGTCTCTCAAAATGTTAACAAAGAACAAGTGTTTAGCAAATAAGCTAAAATCGTCTAGAGGTTAATCTTCCAGGGACAACGCCCGCTAGCTCACACCCGAACCCCAAAACATCATATCCAAAAAGGCATCCAAGCAATCAACCTGTTCATTCATGAAAAACATGAACGCCACAGTCAGTGGGGAGTAACTCCGGGTTCTCCCAGCCATATCACCTTTAACGTACATATAAGGAAATACAAAAGTAGAGCATGCATATATAAATATACATGTGAGTTACGATAAGAAAAGATAGGCAATACAAGATATAATTATAAGATCACATGGAAATCAAATCTGTAACCATCATGTTATTCAAAGACTCGGGAAAGATACTCTTAGGCAATCGAATACGCTCACTAGGGCTTGCATCTCACCGTTAGCGGTATAAGATTGATAAGATTGAGACTCGACAGACAAACCAGTCAAGTCATGCGATGATCACATAATATCCAACATATTATCATCCATTCACGAACCAAGACAATGACGGTGTCCAGTCATGCAATGACCATGAACAATATCATGAAATCACGCATTCAAAGACGACTACACAAAGCCGACTCTCTCACGGTAAATGAAACGCACTAGCATCGTGTACATGGCAAGTATGATTAACAGGCATCCACGGGATAAGCATTTCCCTGAACTCATACACGATTCAATTCATTTCGTATATGTTCACTAATTTCCTCCGGTAGGACGACGATAATAATACGGCCCTAGTCTAAATCTTGCCAGAATCCCGGAATCGCATTTTCCAGTTCGACATGCGATAAACGTTTCGCATCCAAGACTCGATCAATCAAATGA